>LBNU01024621.1:107702-125202 GCA_014162995.1 Artemisia annua | reverse complement strand
AAACCCAGGACCAAAAAACAAGGTTCCTGTAATTGGAACAGCGTCGTTGAATCTTGCTGAATTTGCTTCGGCTGCTGAAGAAAACGAGCTCGACCTCACAATTCCTCTTAACATATCAAATGGAGCAACCGAGCCTCATCCCTCCCTTCATGTATGTAAACTTTACATTTTAGCATTTCTGTACATAAAAGATGCTATAATTTTAGTTTTAAGACACTGGATACTTACTTTAGAAAACTTCACCATAAAAACCGACTTGCTTGTGTGTACTTGATATTAACATTTCATAAGTTTAGTCGTTTAGTGCGATATGCAGGTAGGTCCATTAAATCGCCTCGGTATTTCTTAAGACTGAAACTTTTAAAGAAAGGATAACAATTTCCCCTTTCACCACCAATTCTGATATACATATAAGAATTTCTATGTATGACTCGATACATAACTTAAGAAATGCCCATCTTAAATACCCTTGAATAACGACATAAAAGAAGAATCTTGTGGTTTTTAATCAACAGAATCCATTTATATGTAGTGTTGGCAACCACAGATAGGTAAAAGCAACTGTGAAGCTTTTTAGACAAGAAAAAATGTGGCTATTTTTTCATCGGTATGTAATCTTAAGGTTTATTGTGCAGATACAACTTAGTTTGACGGAGTTAAAAGCTGATCAAGAACCAGCTGAACCGATACAAAATCATATATCAGAAAGCTCTTCAGGAGAAAAAGATGAGCTTTCCGCACTCAAAGCTGGATTAAGAAAAGTCAAAATATTTACAGAATATGTATCAACTCGGCGAGGAAAGAAAACCTCTCGTGAAGATGATCACGATACTAGAAGCGAGGGTGATTATTCATACCATTTTGACTCATCATCACTTGAAGAATCTGAAGAAGGCGAAACAAATGAAGTCAAAGAAGACAATAGTGCAACTTTCAGGAAATCATTTGGCTATGGTACACTAGCTTATGCTAATTGCAACACAGGGTCTCTTTATGAAGACGGTGTTTATTACAGTTATAGAAAATCTGATGTGGGTTGCTCTCAAGACGTTGATGATTCAACTGCTTCGGTTTCTGAACCGTATGTGATTCAGAATACAAAACGCGGAATCTTTCCATGGAAGAAACGGAAACTGAATTTGAGATCACCAAAATCTAGAGGCGAGCCATTGTTAAAGAAAGCATATGCTGAAGAAGGTGGTGATGACATTGACTTTGACCGCCGTCAAAGTCTTGGGGTAAAACTAAAAACCCTTTTAATGTTTTTGATTTTCAATACAAAAAAGTCTTATCTTTTCTTAAAATTTATTGTATATTCTTTGAACTAATGACAGTGGCATATGCTGGATCAAGATTCTCGTGTGAATGAGTTTGGTGATGATTATTTTGCTGTTGGAAAGTGGGAAGAAAGGGATATAATCAGCCGTGACAGCTATATGAAACTAACAACCCAAGTTTTCTTTGCTTCAATCGATCAACGGCATGAACGAGCTGCTGGTGAAAGTGCATGTACCGCCCTTGTCGCAGTGATAGCCGATTGGTTCCAAAACAATCTTGATGAAATGCCAATCAAGTGTCAACTTGACTCATTGATTCGTGAAGGCTCTTTAGAGTGGCGGAATTTATGTGAAAACGAAACTTACAGAATCCGGTTTCCTGACAAACACTTCGATCTTGATACTGTCCTTGAAGCCAACTTACGTCCTTTATCCGTCGTTCCTGGAAAATCTTTTGTCGGATTTTTCCACCCGGAAGAAATCGAAGAAGGTAGTTTTGACTTTTTGCAAAGTTCAATGTCTTTTGATTCTATGTGGGATGAGATTAGTCGTGAGTCAGAGCCACGAGTTTACATAGTAAGCTGGAACGACCACTTCTTTGTATTGAAAGTTGACTCTGAGGCTTATTATATTATCGACACTTTAGGAGAGAGGCTCTTTGAGGGATGCAATCAAGCTTATATATTGAAATTTGACAGAAACTCGACCATTTATGAACTTCCTCTTTCTGATTCGGGTTCTGATGGTTCAACCAGAAAGTCAACTGCAGAACCGGTGGAATCAATCCAGAATTCGTGTGAAAACGTGCTTATTTGTGAGGGAAAAGAATCTTGCAAAGTGTATATAAAAAGCTTCTTGGCGGCCATTCCTATCAGAGAACTGCTAGCAGATATGAAAAGAGGCTCATGCTCTTCAAAACCGCTTCATCACAGGCTACAGATTGAGTTTCACTACACTCAGTTACAACCACCACCTCCTGCTGCCGCAAACCCTGACCATGTTACTGTCCCTGACCATGCACCTGTTCCTACCCCTGTCCCAGTCCCAGACACTGTCATCTCAGCACCACCAGTCGGTGAGTCAGCAATCCCTGTTGCCGCATAGGATAGTTGCACAAAGGGCAATGCAAGTTTTAGGTTTAAAGTTAAAAAACTAAGTAGCCGTTTTATTTATAGTTTCTTCAAGTTGTTGTTTTCCTTAAAAATGTTCATAGTGTTTAACCGTGTATGTCAAAGACTATTAGTATGGAAAGTGAAAGAGAATCCCAAATGCGTAGTTTCTTATCCATCTTTGCAAATGAAAGCGTTATCTGTCAACTATGTTTTTGCTTAAAGTTTTTTTGTTTGATTAGTTAATTCTAAATTTCAAATTGTCTTGACTTGAACCCACATTCTGATTTTTTGTGTTTGAGGATTCTTCATTTCTGTTATATATTTAGACTCTTAGTTTACCACCATTTCATTGGGGACAGATAAGAACATTGACCTTTTTGGGTCAAATTCAAGATTTTTTATAATGTTTAGTTGATTCCATCTGTCTTGATTTGAACCCACTTACTGATTCCAATCACCAAGTTGAAGGTAATTGGTGTTTGTTTCTAAAGATTCTGCAATGGTGATGATTGTTTTAGGCAACCATGTGATTCATTTGGCCCAATGAAGACCATTACTTATTGGTCTACTTTTTTGTGTTCCAAAATGTGTGGTCTGATTCCAATTGTTTTGAAGCCACTTTCTGATTACATTTTCCAAGTTGAGGGCAATTGGTGTTTCTAAAGATTCTGGCCTGCATTTGTGATTTTTGTTTTTGGGTTGCCATGTGATTCATTTCTTTTGGCTCTGGTCATGTATTTGCTGTAAAGTTTCACCTTTTTCACTTGTGGTCAGAGAGACTAGATAGGGACTTTTGGTGTCTCAATTAATCTTTATGCATTCAAAAGTTGCAGTTTGGGGTGTTTGGCTTCTTATCACAAAAAAACTGATTCTGATTGATTTATTATGTCATTTTTTTAATATACTGTTAGATGATAATATAACATTATCATGTATCCAAAGTCTGTTTTCTTGCATCAAATTAATATTTTATAAGTTCATATCACATCATCACTTTTTAAAACCAATGTATATGCCAAGTTTACAGATGTTGACTGTTGAGAACCCATTCGGATGAACATGTGCTTTATGCATTAAAAAGTATGCATGCTTGATACAATTCGTATGTCATTTTAACATCAACTGTATAGTTGCCTTTCTAACCTTTGTTTATACAATGAACATGGTATAACTTGTGATGTACTAAAAAGTGGTACTCCCTCCGTCCCATATTAAGTGTCCACTTTCATAATGCACAAAGTTTTAGGAGATTCCACTAACTAAACTCTCCACCAATCAAATATTAATTTTACCCACTAAAGTCTCATCTTATTGGTTGAAAGGTACAAGTGGACACTTAATTTGGGACATCTAAAGATTCCATTGTGGACACTTAATGTGGGACGGAGGGAGTATCAGTCTTGCTTGTTATGCCAAATCATTTCGCAAATTCTAAGGTTACCCCTTGGAAAATGCATGTGATACAGTCATACAACCCTCATGTGCAAGTTCTATCTCAAAATCTGCACACATACATGCAAATTTCTATTTTTTTTATAACTAAGGTGCAAATATATATTCTCTGTCACATGATAACAAATTAACAAGCTAATTATATTCTAGTTTGACTTGGTCCCTTTCTTTTGTCTTATTAGATAACTGGTCAAACATTGATCAACATGGTATCTTCACCATGATTATAATCTTGAATGTTAATCAAAGAAGGGAAAATGGAAAATACAATTCTTTTCAATAATTTCACAAATTCAAACAAATATTTACTAGTATCATATTTGCTAATATGGCCATTCATGATTTTTTGAGGGCTCCGGACGAAATTACATAATGAGTCATTTCGAGAAGGAATGTCATATATAAAGTGTCACAATTTATAAGATATAATGTAATTATTTATCTAAACGTTCAACATATTACTCATATAAGATATTTTCTCATCAAAATATTTTTTTTTCATGAAAAATATGTGTACACATGCATAAATTGTTAACGGGACAAATTATTGGGCCTATAAAATTTTTGGGGCCATGAGCGATCACCCACCTTGCACACCCTCAAAGACGGCCTTGCTAATATTAGATTAAAAAAAAACTCGAATTTCTCGAGTAACTTGAATAAGGATTTTCTCCTTTACTAGTATATGTTGAAAAAGAGTTCCAATTTTGAATGCTTTAAGAACTAATCAATTTGCTAATTTGGAGGTTCATGTCTTGTTCTAGTATATAATTTGGAGGTTCATGTTTCTTATAGTATATAACAACGTATGGTCTTCGTCCTCGATTCAGTTTATTTATGCTTTGTATTGGGGGGAAGTTGCTGGTTTTAAATGGTGTTATGTTGTGTTGGTTTGATGGCAGAAAATATTGGTCTAAATGAATATCTAGTTTCTTGTGTCCAGTTGCTGCAAGTTCCATAATGGTGGCATTTTGATCAAGAGTGGACAGTTCCAAGCAGGTTATGGTCTTCTCAAAGCATGTTTCAGGAATTACACAACACCACACCAAAAAGGCGCGCCTTACTGATTTTTGGAACACGTCTCATTTACCATATACTTGGGACCGGCACACATTTAACCACCTAGAATTTCTCATGTGCCTCACAATCACACGTGAGCCTGATCCTTTCATCAGACTTCATTAACTTATGCAGCCCGTGTTGGCTCTAAAGTTATTAATTTGCTTTTGTATGTACATCACGATCAACGACCCTACAAGATATATAAAGCATCAGTATGCATCTTAAAATTGATGAAAACAATAATTTGCAAGCAAACATAGATTCTCTACTGAAATCTCAAAGTTAACAAGTGCTTTAGCAACCTTGTTGCACCTATAGATAACGGATTGTACATAAAGAAATCAAATAAAGCGTAGTACGGGTTAGCGTTTCCACCTGAGAAATACCTGCAAGACAATTAACTCCCATATAACGCATGACCTTATTTGTCAGCAATTTGATCACCTATGGATAGGACCTCTAAAATCCGAGAGACGGCATTGCTCACGATCAACCATCCTTCTCTTAAGCTCTCTTTGTTCAAGCTCTTCCATTAGTCTCCGCTTACTTTCTTCACGACCAAGAAACCTTCTACGCTGCTCCAGCCTACTTCCTACATAACAATCGTACACCATCCTCGTACTTCCTTCATAACGATCCCTTTTAAGTCCTGCACGCTCTTTTTGTTCTGGAGCGGGGTGGACAACTTCACTCATACGCTTTCTTTCTGACTTTTTTATCCTATTCTCAGAACATTCTTGTTGACGTTTTTGTTCATTCACTCAAATCATGACAGCATTATCAAACTCTTTCCTAGTTTTCTCATCCTTAAGGATATCATAAGACGCCTGAAGCTGTTGAAAGTCCGCAACTGCATTAGGGTCGTCCCGTTTCTTATCTGGATGCAATTCCAAAGCCTTTGATCGATAAGCTTTCTTTATATCTTCGTTTGCAAGATTGGTTCCTTCTTCGCCTGATGGCAAACCAAGAACAATGTAATGATCGATGAAAATAGCCATTATAACAAAAATTAACCTTAAAATTTATGGAACAAGAAACTTACTATGTTAATGATGCACGACCTTTGAATGATTGTCGACGACTATGATGTTTTTTGTTCTTCTAATTCGACTATTTATTAATCTATATGTGATGTAATTCGTCTAAGGATAATTATCAAGGTTTTATTTATTCATTAATAAGAATGGAAATATATATTCCGTTAGTATTTATCAAACTTTCCTTATTATATTACGAATACTCTTTTACTTGTGCTCCAAGTTGGAAGCATCACATCACAAGTTTTTGTGAAACTTGTTGTTAAGATGTAACTTGAGATTACCAAGTTGAATCCCCGGCGATCAGGGACACCCATGGATTTTTGTGGTTTAGTGCTAATCCTTGTGAAAAACTTCGATTTTTCTATTTCACATTCGGTTAAAAAAATTGTGTTTCTATAATAGTATATACTATATAGTATTGTTTAGTTTTTTTAAATGCACCTAATTAATTTTTGTTATGGTTCCATCCTTGATTTCTTTGATCTGGCCCGAACTCAGCAGGCCGTCCCGAAGTGGATTTTCAGCTGAATTAGTATATGGAGTAGGCTTTAGGTTGATCTATGACAGATACTTGTTTGGCCATAGTTGAGATTTATCTTGTTTAGAGCTCAACTGATATATTAGTATGATATAAACTATTATGATTTTAGAGCATAAGTATTATAGCTAAGTTATTAAGTTTGTAACATTTACGTTATTGTTTTTGTGATACCATGTGCTTCAAATGTTTTGGCTCTCGGCATGTCTTTGCTATAAAATTTTCACCTTTTTAATTCACTTGTAGACATAGAAAGTTACTTTTTGCTGTCTCGATATATGGTTTGCCGCATATTCAACCATTAGAGTATGGGGAGTCATAACGCAAGTTATGAAATAATACCATGCCACGTCAGCGCCACATCATCTCAGCACCAAATAACATAACACTAAAAAACACCAGGAAATCATAACACCAAAATAACACCACTTTTTACAACAAGTTTCAGCACCAAATAACCCAAGTACGTTGTAACGCACGTTAGTGCAACAACGTGCGTTGAAACGCAAGCCCAACGCCTAGCACCAGGAAATGGTCTTAACGCAATAACGTGAGTTTCAAAAGTGCCACATAAGAATAACGCATGCAAAGCGTTATGACTCCCTCTTCTCTTAAATTTAATTTTCTCGCGTGCCACTCAGAAGAGGAACATTTGGCTCTACCCTATAAGTACTGTTTCCAAATACTGATGCTTTATAATTTATTCCAGGGGGTTTTGTCCCTCATGCTGATAGAGATATGTTTATAATTTATTCCAGGGGATAGTTATGATGAAAGTCATTGGTCATGTTTGGCAACAAGCATTTGGAAGCGTTCAAGAGCGACAAGCGGTAAGCATTTTAGATGAAAAGCTTGTTTGGCAACACCATAACAAATGTTACTGCTCCAATTTAAATGCTTCTTGAAGAAGCATTCCAGCTCCAAGCATTTGGTTTCTAAACTTACATTTATACCCTCATTTATTTATCCAGTTTTATTTTATTTTAATGTGTATATGACCTTTTTGGTAATTTTACAATTTATAATTACAGTTACCACTACGTTACCAAACACCTACATGTCACCAAACATATAAGCGCATAAACATAGAATAACAAAAATTAAAAAAAAAAAATACTAAAAATATAGGTGGTTATTATCATAATAACTATTTTCGTTCACCAAATTTCCATACTTCATCATGCTGATTCTAATGAAATTAAGTCGATACCAAAATAAGACACAACGTTGTTCTCAAAGCAGATTGAATTCTTAAAAGGGTTAATGGCATATAATAGTAACGTACTTTTCCATTTGTGCCATTATCAGATATGTACTAAAAATATTACCACAATACCCATCGAACTTTCCATTTTTTTGCCGATATCAGCAACTTCATCATTTTTACTTTCAAAATTCACGTCATGGGACACACGTATATGTCATGCCCCTTTTTTGTACCGTTAGGTTTCATGTCAGCCCTTAATACACACCGTTAGGTTGTATATGTTAGTGTTAGGGTTATATGTGTTTTGATTGGGGAAGACAACCTAACGGTGTGTATTAGGGGCTGACATGGAACCTAACGGTACAAAAAATGGGGCATGACATGTACATGTTTCACATGACGTGAATTTTGAAAGTAAAAATGGTGAAGTTGCTGATATCGGCACAAAAAAAACAAAGTTCGATGGGTATTGTTGTAATATTTTTGGTTCATATTTGATAATGGCACAAATGAAAAAGTACGTTGCTATTATATGCCATTAACCCTTCTTAAAAAGTTACCAAGTACGTGCTTTAGCAACCTTGTGCCCCAAATATTCAGCTGTTAGCCGCAGCTCGTTTTCTTACTTCAGGATCATGTATCGTTCTTCAATATCTTCCTTCAACATCAGACTTCATTATCCAATCATCTATATCTTCAAAAGCAGTCATCGCCCTTCGCTTTCTTCCTAGAAGATCAAACATCACAGTCCTCTTAATTTCTTCACGATTAGCCATCATTCTATCAAGCTCTTTTTCTTCTACGAGCTCTTCTTCCATCATTCTCCTTCTATTAATTTCTTGCTCTTCGATCATTCTTCTTCGTCGCTCACGTCTATTTCCTCCATAACTATGCTTTCTTTCCGACCTCTTACTCATATGCTCAGAATATTTTTTCGGACGTTTTTGTTTGTTTAGTCGAATCACGACTACATTATCAAATTCTTTCCTAGTATTTTCATCCTTAAGGATTTCATAAGACGCTTGAAGCTGTTGAAAATCAAGTACAGCATTAGGGTGGTCACATCTCTTGTCTGGATGCAATTGCAAAGCCTTTGATCGATATGCTTTCTTAATATCTTCATTTGAAAGATTGGTACCCTCTTCGCCTGATGGCAACCCGAGAATACTGTAATGATCAATGAAAACGGCCATAGTAACAAAAAAACCTAAAACTTGTTGAGCAAGAAAACTTACTAGGTTAATGATGCACGTGCTTCGATTGATTGTCGACTGTGATGTTTTTGCTCTTCTAATGCGATTATATATAATGCAGTTTAAGGATAATTGTAAAGTTGTAGTTATGCATGTATTTAATATGGAAACGAAATATCCTTGTTTAGGTATTGATCAAACTTTCCTAAAATAATTATTTTGAAAGTTTGTTCATTTATCCGGCCAATCCGAATATTCTTTAACTTGTGCTCCAAGTATAAGAAACATTAAATGGCAAGTTTTTTTTTCCCTCTCTCTCTCTCTCTCTCTCTCTCTCTCTCTCTCTCTCTCTCTCTCTCTCTCTCTCTCTCTCTCTCTCTCTCTCTCTCTCTCTCTCTCTCTCTCTCTCTCTCTCTCTCTCTCTCTCTCTCTCTCTCTCTCTCTCTCTCTCTCTCTCTCTCTCTCTCTCTCTCTCTCTCTCTCTCTCTCTCTCTCTCTCTCTCTCTCTCTCTCTCTCTCTCTCTCTCTCTCTCTCTCTCTCTCTCTCTCTCTCTCTCTCTCTCTCTCTCTCTCTCTCTCTCTCTCTCTCTCTCTCTCTCCTCCTTTTAATACTGACTAATTGACGAGGTTTGAGTTCATTATCAAACAACATGAAACCGGGTAAAGAGTGTAAAATATCAAAAGAGTACTATTATTTAATGTGTTTTTGTGTGATTATATAACGAGATTTCATGTCTATTTATAATATAGAACATGACTTAGAAAATAAGCTAACATCACCCTAAACCTAATGGACCTTAAACCTTTTGACTTGACTTTAACCTATCGTCTAACAAACCGGTAAAGACCACTTTTAAGCCACTTTATATATGTTTGTTTGCATCAAGCAAAATTCAAGTTTAAAACCTCTTAACATATTAGTGATATAGTCATAAATTTTTACCAACTTAACCACACTTGAGATGGATCACTATATCGTGGTCAACATTTCGAAACTTGTACATGAAGGACTGACGGATACACGCTTAGCATTGATATTTATCTTGTTTAAAGCTTAATCCGAGTGTATCATGATCTAAGCTATTATAGGTTTTGCGAATAGAAATTTTATGGTTTTACAACTAGAAATATTATACTCCTTCCGTCTCATATTAAATGTCCAGTTTTGACTTTTAAAGTCTTACTTGTTCAACTTTGACCTTAAATATTCTTATCCGTGTTAAATAATATTTGATGAAAGTTATACCAATGAAAATACATTTAAAACGCAATCCATTTATATATTTTGCAGCAAATATTATATAACATAAACAAAAATATTTAATGTCAAAGTTTAAAAAAATAGACTTAAAAAAGTCAAATTAGACATTTAATATGTGACAGAGGGAGTAGTTTACAATACATGATCTAGGCTATTATATTGTATGTTTTAACTAGTTATAACGCCCGTGCACGCACGGGGTTTTTTCTAAATGTTTTATCTATTAAATAACAAATAGCTTATTTTTGCTATTTTTATTTATAATTATGTTTTATAATCTTGGTTTACGATTATGTTTGATACACGTGGTAAGAGATCATATATAGATTTTGCATAGAGATGCCTATCTTTATTTGCCAACTTTTGTTATCACATGTTTTGTTTGTGGATCAATAATTTAGATTAACTCATAGTTTAATATTTATTAATGGTTGGGTTACCCGTAAACGCACATGATTTTCACATAAAACTTGTGTAGTGACCCGATTATTGATGTGAAATACAAATCCACCTTTTATGTAACAGTTAAAAGGTACTTTCACTAATAAGAAATGAAAGAATATGTGCATTTGTTTTTTGTTAACAAACATTTAGCTTTCTCCTTTACAACCAAAATAAAAATCCAAAAGAAGCGAAGTGGTTGGGAAAGTAGAAATTGAACTTATACTGACCCAACTCATTTTGCTATATATGCTCAAGATTTCTATATTGTACTGAATGAAAGTCGAATAAGTACTTGACGTTAGAGTAACTGCCTTTCAGTGAAGTTAAAGAGGCAAAAAATATAAAGCCAAAAGAAGCAAAGAGGTTGGGAAAGTAGAAATTGAACTCATACTTTTGCGGTTATCATCGGGTACATATTCAGCACATCACTTACAGTTGACTCAAAGTGAGTTGTGGGATCATAGCTCTGTTGAAACATAAAAGAGGAATTACAAAGCCACAATAAAATCTATAACTGATAATCAAAATGATCTGTTAGCTACAACTCCTACTATTGTAATATCTCTCCAATAGCTTGAGCTATTTCAAAAATCAACCAAAGATTTGTGTGTGGAACTTTCAGACCGTCCGAGTTTGCAAGTTACTTTAAATTACCAGAAGGGTGGTGGGAGATAAAACTCTTGTTAAGTAATAATGACATGCATATCTTTACTGTTATAAGTTGTCCAGTTCAAAGTTTTGGAACTATTTTGTGCAGATAATTCTTCTATATATTCATCCTCCAAGGACTCTTGTTCTTGCATATATATAAGCATTAGTTTATTATTGAAACTTCTAATGAGATGTATATGTATTGTTCAATGTTATGAAATAAATGCATTAAACTTGGCTAAGAAATCAATGTTATGACAATAATATCCAACAATTTGAATATAAATGCTACAGGAGGACATTTTTATTTTATAATATATTGTGATACGCACTTGTGCAGTTGTGCATTTGTTGCTCATATCAACATACGGTTACCTAAAATCTCGATGATTAATAGGTATAGCAACTGAATCCGAGTTGTCATGTGTAACACCCCCAAAATTCGGGTCTAGCGGAAGCATACATGCATTGGGGTGCTACTAAATTGGTATCATAACACAAGGCGCAAAGAATGGTTTTTATTTCATTAATATAAAATAAAAGTTGTCATGTAAGACATAAAGTTTACATGATATAAAAATAGTGCGGAAATAGGCCCATAAAATAATTGTAGTAATAGTCCCAAATGTTCATCAGAGTCGCCTATGACCATGCCCTTTGCCAAGCGCCTTCAATTAGTGAGCTAACGCCTTAAACCTGAGAATACACGCTAAAGGTCAGCTTACGCTGGTGAGTCCATAGAGTTTAAGTTACAAAAACAGTTTGGGACCTGAATAGTTTTAGTGCTATGTGTAACCAGAGTAGGTGTAGACTCACAATCACAATCACAATCTCAATCTCAATCTCAATCTCAATCAATCAATCGTTTATCATCTTAGGAAAGATGAATGGTTATGGTGAGCAGGCCTCTCAGCGGTCACTAGTCAGGCTACAGCAAGGAACCACCCAAGACTGCCCCAATTCTAGGCCGCGATAGCGTCTATTCCAAACTAGGGTCAAACGCCCTAGCTCTAGGTCAACGACTACCTCCGTCTACCCTAAAACTAGTCCACACAATAGCAAAACGAAACAGTAGCAGGTCCAAGTAAAACAGTTTGAGCTAGAAAGCTCTCATATAAACAGGCAAACACATAATGCCTTCAAATACTTAATTCAAATACTTCGATAAATCACTCAATCAATCAATAAACCAATCATTCAATCATTCAACTTAATCAATTCGTTCACGTACTCAAATAAGCAATCATTGCATTTAGTAAAGAGCATGTATTCTCCCCCAAAATAGTTATGAAAACTAATTTAAAAGAAGGGGGCTATGAACTCACCTTAGCCACAGCAATGCAAGAATCACGACCGACACAACTTGGCATCAAGAGTAAATCACAACAATATCGCAAAGATTGGTACGAAACCGACGAAGTCTTCTATAAGCAAGGCTTATCTCAAAACGAACTCCTCAGCGACGAACCAAATCTCCATAAGATAATTATTCCCGTGTATTACCCAATCTTACGTCGTCAACTCATTCGTTATCCATTCAATAGTGTTTNAATTAATCAATAAATCAATCATTCAATCATTCAATCATTCAACTTAATCAAAATCGTTCACGTACTCAAGTAAGCAATCATTTCATTTAATAAAAGAGCATGTATTCTCCCCCAAAATAGTTATGAAAACTTATTTAAAAGAAGGGGGCTATGAACTCACCTTAGCCACAGCAATGCAAGAATCACAACGGACACAACTTGGCATCAAGAGTAATTCACAACAATATTCCAAAGATTGGTACGAAACCGACGAAGTCTTCTATAAGCAAGGCTTATCCCAATACGAACTTCTCAGCGACGAACCAAATCTCCATAAGATAATTACTCCCATTATTACCCAATCTTACATCGTCAAATCATTCGTTATCCGTTCAATAATGTTTGTGTTTGCGTTTGGTATCATTGTGTGTGTGTGTATGGTGAGAACACGACATATACTCAAGTGAACTCACGCCAATACTTAAACAAGCGAAGCCAACAAGAATCGAGACAAGACTCGAGAATACTCACACCAAGAGGTGAAAAAATGTTCGACTTTAATCAAAACGAGTCAAAACTCAATACAAAACATCCGGGTCGAACTACATCATCCATCCAAATCAATCATACTTAAATGGTCTACTAGGTCAACCTTATGGTCAAAGTCAAACCTCAAGTAACCAAGACTTAACACGAGAAATCGTACGAATTATTAGATACTTATCGTATTTGCTAATACAATAGTCCAACAATTCCATCAATGTACTTGTTAACTCATAGCTACTCATACTAAGTAAAGATATGGTAAGTCGTAGGATGGGTCACCTATTAATATTCTCCCTCGACACGCTCGTTGCATACTAATTTAATTTAACAATTCAACTAGTTCGTTAATCGTGTCGAGTGATAATATTAATACCAACCAATCCGTAACTCGACACCAAGGTAATCTAAACTTCAAGTTTCCCAAAATTGTTTGAGCTAGAAAGCTCTCATATAAACAGGCAAGCACATAATGCCTTCAAATACTTAATTCAAATACTTCGATAAATCACTCAATTAATCAATAAATCAATCATTCAATCATTCAATCATTCAACTTAATCAAAATCGTTCACGTACTCAAGTAAGCAATCATTTCATTTAATAAAAGAGCATGTATTCTCCCCCAAATAGTTATGAAAACTTATTTAAAAGAAGGGGGCTATGAACTCACCTTAGCCACAGCAATGCAAGAATCACAACGGACACAACTTGGCATCAAGAGTAATTCACAACAGTATTCCAAAGATTGGTACGAAACCGACGAAGTCTTCTATAAGCAAGGCTTATCCCAATACGAACTCCTCAGCGACGAACCAAATCTCCATAAGATAATTACTCCCATTATTACCCAATCTTACGTCGTCAACTCATTCGTTATCCGTTTAATAGTGTTTGTGTTTGCGTTTGGTATCGTTGTGTGTGGGTGTGGTGAGAACATGACATATACTCAAGTGAACTCACGCCAATACTTAAACAAGCGAAGCCAACAAGAATCGAGACAAGACTCGAGAATACTCACACCAAAAGGTGAAAAATGTTCGACTTTAATCAAAACGAGTCAAAACTCAATACGGAACATCCGGGTCGAACTACATCATCCATCCAAAACAGTCATACTTAAATGGTCTACTAGGTCAACCTTATAGTCAAAGTCAAACCTCAAGTAACCAAGACTTAACACGAGAAATCGTACGAATTATTGGATACTACCCAAGACTGCCCCAAATCTAGGCCGCGATAGCGTCTATTCCAAACTAGGGTCAAACGCCCTAGCTCTAGGTCAACGGCTACCATTGTCTACCCTTAACTAGTCCACACATGTAGCAAAACAATTTGTAGTAGCAGGTCCAAGAAAACAGTTCGAGCTAGAAAGCTCTCATATAAACAGGCAAGCACATAATGCCTTCAAATACTTAATTCAAATACTTCGATAAATCACTCAATCAATCATCAATTAATCAATCAATCATTCAACTTAATCAAAACATTACGTACTCAAGTAGGCAATCATTTCATTTAGTAAAAGAGCATGTATTCTCCCCCAAATAGTTATGAAAACTTATTTAAAAGAAGGGGGCTATGAACTCACCTTAGCCACAGCAATGCAAGAATCACGACGGACACAATTTGGCATCAAGAGTAATTCACAACAATATTCCAAAGATTGGTACGAAACCGACGAAGTCTTCTATAAGCAAGGCTTATCCCAATGCGAACTCCTCAGCGACGAACCAAATCTCCATAAGATAATTACTCCCATTATTACCCAATCTTACGTCGTCAACTCATTCGTTACCCGTTCAATAGTGTTTGTGTTTGCGTTTGGTATCATTGTGTGTGTGTGTGGTGAGAACACGACATATACTCAAGTGAACTCACGCCAATACTTAAACAAGCGAAGCCAACAAGAATCGAGACAAGACTCGAGAATACTCACACCAATAGGTGAAAAATGTTCGACTTTAATCAAAACGAGTCAAAACTCAATACGAAACATCCGGGTCGAACTACATCATCCATCCAAAACAATCATACTTAAATGGTCTACTAGGTCAACCTTAGGGTCAAAGTCAAACCTCAAGTAACCAAGACTTAACACGAGAAATCGTACGAATTATTGGATACTTATCGTATTTGCCAATACAATAGTCCAACAATTCCATCAATGTACTTGTTAATTCATAGTTACTCATACTTAGTAAAGTCATGGTAAGTCGTAGGATGGGTCACCTATTAATATTCTCCCTCAACACGCTCGTTGTATACTAGTTTAATTTAACAATTCAACTAGTTCGTTAATCGTGTCAAGTGATAATATTAATACCAACCAATCCGTAACTCGACACTAACCAAATACATATCTCAATATCTCCTTAAGGGTAAGTCTCGATAAACGTGTCCTCGAAACGATTAATAACTCGTTAGTAACAAATTAAATACCGTTTCATTTATTAATTCCATAAATTATTAAATATCGTTGCTTTAGTTATTTAACGTTTTCTTTCTAATTTAGAAATATTAATTAACGTTTTAACGTCGCTTAATATTCCTTATTAATTAGAAAACATCATATAACTTCTTAACGTCATTTAATATTATCGTTAACTTATAAATATTAAGTAACAAACCTTAAATCGTTAGTTAATATTTAAAGTCAACTATTATATAAGTGTATCATTAATCGTCTCAACATAATTATATTCTTCGAGTTATTTCACGTTTCGAGTTCACTTTTATCATGGTCTAATAATCAACATCAATAATATAAGTATAATTCGGCTCGTCGGGATCACACGAGACTAGCAAGTCTAGGTGACGCCCGACACGCTCAAACCAACACAAGCATCACTACTACTCCTAACCAATATCCGCAACCGAAATCACAACTTCAACACTTGACGGCCGACTACGGCACGTCAACTAATCCTACTCCCCGTCGTCTAGTTTCCCCATTTCATAGCAACACCAAAGAAATACTAACAACTTCATGCCGAAACCCTAATGGTCTCGGCTCTATACCCCTCGGCCAAACAACCATAGCAACAACAACAACAACAACCTGATGACAACAAGAACAACATCATACCCAATATCCAATCCGAGACCCATACTTGACTCGACATCAGATTCACAACAACAAGAATACATCGACAACCACAACTACACAAGACTCATCCAAGACCTTCACTACTCTGATCCTAAACCTCAGCAACTAAAACAACATCCAGATCCATTCCCAACACGAATCCGAAACTACCAAATCCCAATCCACATCCGAGACTCAACTCGACACAACTCGACTCCAATAATAACTAAGACTCGACCAGGACAAGAAACCACTCAGCCGTGAGCTCAAGCTCACGGCACAACCTGATTTGCGACCAAGAATAACAACGGGTGCACAACAATGATACCAAAATGATTAATAACTTCATTTTTATAGAACAAAACTTTAACCCATTATCCTTTTAGTCAATCCCAGGTAAAAACATGTCAACTCGTGACCAAAAGCCACGTTCATCACTAATACCGAGTCACAAGTGGGTGTGACTCGGTCTCACCTTTACCTTTTTGTTATTCAACTCGTTATAAGGTTAAAAGCGCGAGAAAAAGAGGCGCGTTTGGATGGTTAACGAGGTCAAAAACACGAAATAGGGCGCGTGTTGTTATAGATCGAAGAGAGGAGGTTGTGGGGAGTCGAATGGTGGTGGTGGTGTGAAGTGACTCGCGGCGGTGGCGGCGCTACAGTGGCCGGAAGTGGCCGGAATTTAAGAGGGAGAGGGAGAGGGTGGTGTCGGCTGGAAAGAAAGGAGAGAAAAGAAATAATGAAACCCTAGTATATTATAAGTGGGTATATATATAAGGCTCATTAGGACTTGTGACAAACCCTATTGCACCCACGGGGACCATAACTGTCAATGTCTTTATATTTTTAACAAAACGAGAACGAGACCAATAAAATGCACGATAATTATTTCCCGAGCACCCGAAACCATTTCTATAAATTTTAAAATCATTTTTCCATAAACTTTGATTATAAATACTTATATCTTTATTTGTCGTTGCCCGATTAACTTATTATTCACGTTTTAATCGGTTTGTAACCAAATTTCGCGGTTAGTACTCTAAACTTCGACAAACGTTCCCGAAATATAAATAAAGAGGATACGAGAGAAAATATATATGAGT
>LBNU01024621.1:76030-107241 GCA_014162995.1 Artemisia annua | reverse complement strand
GTCAACTCGTGACCAAAAGCCACGTTCATCACTAATACCGAGTCACAAGTGGGTGTGACTCGGTCTCACCTTTACCTTTTTGTTATTCAACTCGTTATAAGGTTAAAAGCGCGAGAAAAAGAGGCGCGTTTGGATGGTTAACGAGGTCAAAAACACGAAATAGGGCGCGTGTTGTTATAGATCGAAGAGAGGAGGTTGTGGGGAGTCGAATGGTGGTGGTGGTGTGAAGTGACTCGCGGCGGTGGCGGCGCTACAGTGGCCGGAAGTGGCCGGAATTTAAGAGGGAGAGGGAGAGGGTGGTATCGGCTGGAAAGAAAGGAGAGAAAAGAAATAATGAAACCCTAGTATATTATAAGTGGGTATATATATAAGGCTCATTAGGACTTGTGACAAACCCTATTGCACCCACGGGGACCATAACTGTCAATGTCTTTATATTTTTAACAAAACGAGAACGAGACCAATAAAATGCACGATAATTATTTCCCGAGCACCCGAAACCATTTCTATAAATTTTAAAATCATTTTTCCATAAACTTTGATTATAAATACTTATATCTTTATTTGTCGTTGCCCGATTAACTTATTATTCACGTTTTAATCGGTTTGTAACCAAATTTCGCGGTTAGTACTCTAAACTTCGACAAACGTTCCCGAAATATAAATAAAGAGGATACGAGAGAAAATATATATGAGTTCGAAATTTTGCGGGTTGTCACACAAACTAATTCCTTATGGAATGTTTCTAACCCGTATCTATCATCACATCATGCACTCTAACCCACATCTTCGTAGTCCTCTCTACACTATGTTCACAAAAGTAATGGAACCATTAAATGTAGCTCAAATTTTTGCATATGAGATTCCGGAGTCCGCATATGACTATCAACCATTTGATGATCCGTCCTTACACGCAATCTCTCACTTGGAGCAAATACATGGTAGTACCTAAGTGTCTCAATTCAAGTAATTCAACGCATTATTAGGATTAGATGTTGGTATGTGTTGTCTTAACTCTTAATTATTAGGACTATGCGTATCTATGAATCATCGACATTTGTTAAACGTTTCCGTGGTAGGATTTATTAACTATATTGTGTTTTCATATTCTCTAGTTTCTTCTTGCTTGATTTGATTTGCTCTTGAGATCACAAATGGCATTAGAATGCACATGGGAAAAGTAGGATAAAAATCATGGACTATCCCAAACTGCACAGCAGTTCTGTCCAGATTAGTGAGTTTGGCGGATCTGCAGATCCACAAAATGTGGATCCGCCATAGGTAAAAAGTCTGACCCAAATATATCAAACGGACGGATCTGCGGATCCACAATTTGCAGATCCGCCCGTATAGAAAGAAGATCCGTGTCTTTTCAGATTTGAAATTTTCTATTTTAACTTTTAACACTCTCCCACAATTTTCTATAAATCCTACATAGATAACTATAGGATAAAACACTAAACCCATATAATCCAAGAACCTTAAGATAATTCATTTCATCTTATTCCCCTTGATTGGTCCTAAAACAGTTAACTAATATTAACCAAGGATTTGGTCAACAAAAGTCAAACTATCAAAGAAACAATGCAAAACCAAGGAGTATAGTTATTCCCGGGTCGTTAAAGTCCCAAGAGATGTGATATTCTGTGTAAAAACGAGTTTAGGATCACAATATGTTGAATAGAAAGAGGGATATATGAACAAAAATCGATCACTTTTAAGAAAGTTAAAATCTGTAAATTACAGCGACTTAAATGCAAATTAAACAAAATAAAAATAGAAAACTAAAATTAAAAATGATGATTAACTAAATTATAACAAAAATAAAAAGTAAATATTAATTATGATTATTAAAACTAAAACAAATTATCTAAAAATGAGAAAATAACTTAGGAAATGAAAATGAAATTCTAAAAATGTAAAATAACTTAGAAAATGATTAAAAACTTAAAAACTTATTTATCTAATTATTTATATAATTATTATTACTTAAAAACTATTTCTAATTACTTAAACAAATTAAATATACAACTAAATAGGAGATTATCCTAAAAAATTGCAAATTCAATTTCTAAAAGTCTATGTTAACTTAAAACAAATTTTAGAAAATTAAAACTATTTCTATAACTATTTAATTATTACTTATTAATTATTAACTATTTATTAATTATTATTAATATAATAAACTAAAAAGAAAATGAGAAAATGTTATGGAAAATAAACTAAAAACTTTAAAAAGTCTAAAAATATGTAAAACTTATTTTAGAACTCAAAATAAATTTATTATGCTAATTATATAATTACTATTAATTAATTACTAATTATTTATTAATTATCTAATTAATTAACTAAAATTACAAAAGCTATTATATGAACAGTGAAAATTGCAAATATAATTTTTACAGATTCTAATAAACTTATAAAACTTAGAAAAATTATAAAAAGTTATCCTAGATAATTATTTAATATAAAAAATATTTAATATATTTATTTTAACTAAACCTATTTAACTGTTTTTGATTTTTTATAAATATTAAATGAACACAGAAAAATCTAAAACTTTTTCTAAAATTACTCTAAGGTGACAGGAACTTAAGAAAAATATAAAAAAACTAGGTTGTTAACAAAAATAAGCAAATGACTTAAGCTAATAAGACCTAATAAGCACTTATTCTATTTTTTTTTTTTTTTTTGTGGATTTTCTTTTACAAAACTATTAAACTACTGTAATTATGAAAGTTTAATGAAGACAAAAACTTAAGAACTCAAAAATAAGCTGAAATGAGCTTATGAGCTTTCACAGTGAGCTTTTGGGCTCACAGTGGATGATATAAGCTCAAGTAAGCTTGGAACAAGCTTAATACTGAAAACCAAAAGTGAAATAATATGAAAACAAGTGAGATAGACTGAAAATGAGAAAATGGAACAATGGAATTCACTGAGAAGCTTGAAATAAGCTAATAAGCTATTCCACTTAACACTAACAACCAAACACTCCTTGCAGTCAAATGTTGGCTTAATTTAAGCTTATAGAATAAGCTCAAAAAGCCAAAATATGAACTGAAGTAGCAAGTAGGGTTGGTAGGCTTTCCAAAAAGCTAAAGCTTACCTTGTGGGGTCCACTGGTTAACTTTTTAAGAGCTTATGAAGTTGGCTTGATTTCACTGAATTGCTCAGTGGTTTGCAAAATGGGACAAGGTTAAAGCTAGTTGCAGCCCTATTAAATAAGCTAGAAATAGGAAAATAAGCACTGAAATAAGAAGTTGTGTTGCTTGGCTTCTCAAAGAACCAAAAATCACAAGCTAAGCTCAAGAAATGAGCTTTTGATGAGCTTGTGAAAATTACCACTTACACTGACTACTCAGTGAAATGGAATGATATTTGCAGACATATTAAGCAAAGATTAAGCACTTAGAATAAGCATTTATGGCAAATAAGCACTCAAATCATGTAGTCAGCCACAAGAGATTCACAGAAAACCAAATTGCACAAAGTAACAAGCTCTAATGAAGCTTGTGCAAGCTTATGAAAATGAATACCACAACTGTGCACAGGGCACTTTTTCAGAAAAGTAGTAACAAAAAGCCTTAGAAAAAGCAGTGTAATAAGCAAACTAAAAATTATGAAAAATACTATTAAACAGACAAGCAACAAGACTACAATAACCCAAAAGCTCTTAAACCAAATCTCAAAGTCCAATCCACAGGCTAAATCCAAAGTTTATTCAAAAATAAATTTTGTGAACTTTTGACTTTGTATGAAAACTTAGAAAGTTGACTTATGTGAACTTTGATCTTGATTTAATCACTGAGTAAGTTATTTTAGGCTATAATAAGACTAGATTAAGTAATCCTAACAACTTTAACACACATAATCATAGATTAGCAACATGGAAATTCAACACAGATTCACACAAATGAGATTTAAGGTGATTTTGACTTTTTATGAAATGACCACTGAATTTTATGACTTGTATGAACTATATATGCATAAGTGAACATGAAATAACCAAGAACAACAACACACATACACTGGAATACTAATATGACAGCAAATCCAAACAATCCTCACAGATTATGAAAATGAGATTTTCAAAACAAATGAAAGATTTAAACCACAAGATTGATTCCAAACTGTTTAACTACTAATATTAAGCATAATCAAGCACATAAACAACACTTATAACATACAGAACATAAGAATCCAAAATCCACTATTTTCACAGTGAAAATGGATTTTCAAGCAAAATCAAATTCAATCAAACAAGACTACTATATTAAGCTCTAAACTAACATAACAACATTCAACAAACACAAATTAAGCACAATTACACAGATTTAGTCACTAGAACAGTAAAATGCTAAAAATGGTGAAATTGCTTACAACTTGCACTCTAGCTAGAAAACAAGAACAAGGACCTTAGAACCAATCCTATAGGCTTCCACAAGCCACTAAACCATGGCCATCCAAGATACACCATGCTCCAGCAATCTACAGTCTTCAACCTGCAACTTTTTATTTTTCATTGTATTTTCTTGATTTTTTTTATTTTTGTGTTTTTGATACTACACTGTATTTTATGGTTTCTAAAAGCTTTTAGAAGCTTTCTAGGAGCTTATGTGAGCTTATTCAGTCCATGAAACACTAACAAAACCACAATTCAAGGTTTTTAATCTTGAAAGGGACAATATCAAATCATAAACTATAATGTAACATAAGTGATGAAATTAAAACTTGAAATATATTTAAGAACACTGAATTATGATAACAAAGTACTTGAAAGCTTTAAAGATACACTAGAATTTTGATTGCAACTTAATTCGACATAAGAAAACTAAAGTAAACTAGATATATGAAAATGCTGCATCTCTCTCCTCTTTTATAGATCCCTTGAACTCCCACTACCACTCTGAACAAATCCCACCACTAATCTAAGCCGTTGGATGAGCTTAAATCAATCTTGGCCTTTAAATCGAATTTGGCGCCAAATTTTGTACACGTGGCTAGAGATTATTAAATCCACATTGTGATATATCAGGGTGCTTAGTGGACTAGTTGGGATAATTTCAAAGTATAATGATGAGATTTTTGGGGAATTATTTATCTAACGAAGGAAATGGGGATTTTGGTGATAGTGGGGATGCAGGACATTAATTGTGGGGGGCTATGGTGTATAGGGTTGGTGAGGTGGTGGTAGGGGTGAGCTGGTGAAGGTGAAGACAGGTGGTGGAGATGGTTTATGAGTTTGGATTTTGGGTTTATAATAAGAAAAAGGGTCTGTTTGGTTTTATAATTTCACGAGGACCATTTTTGTAAATTCTGGATTTTTGAGGGGTTGGATTTGAAAATTTTCCAAAGTATTTCCAAGGGCCATTCTTGCCATATGTGAATAGTATAAGGACCATGGTTGCCTTTTTCCCATTTTGAATATCCAGGGACCATTTCTGCCAACTTGTGAAACTTCAGGGACCAAACATGTAATTTCTCCAAACTTTTCACCCAAGGACTATTCCTGCCAAAGTTCAATAACACAAGGACCATATTTGATAATTTCCAAAGTTTTAACTCCCAGGGGCTATTTTTGACATTTTTACAAAGTTCAGGGACTAGTTTTGTAAACTTTTGAAAATTTTCATCTAAGGACCAATTGTGACAACTTTTGATTTTCTAAGAACTTTGGTAGACTTTTCCTTCAAAATAAATGCTTAGGGACTATTTTTGTAAAACTTAGAAAGTTGAGGGACTGAAACTGCCAATTATGCAAACTTGCATGTTTTTCATCAATTTTTGGTATTTTTGCATCTAAGACATATAAAACACTCTTTTGTAATATTTTTATTATTTTGATGCATTGTTGGGTGTTTTTGGCAGTTTAAATAGTACAAAAATGATGAGTTTTTACACACTCATCACCCCTTTAAATCCAACACTTCCACTATAAGTTTCTTTCACATTTGCAAGATCTAGTTCTCCTTCTTCATCAACACCATGACTTCTCAACTCCATCACAAAAAATCACCAAGTCCACCCAAGGCTCCATCCAAGAGTAGTTCATCAAGAACCACCTCAAACTCACACTTGTACTCACCCAAAGAAACTCTACCCTAGAACTCTCCCACACCACTTAACTTCGGAGCACTCAAGACACCTTCCACCAACAATTTGCCAACCTTTGAGCCTTTCAAAGACAACACTCAACCTTCAAACCCATTTCTTGATGACAAGGAAAATGTCCCACCAAGACCTTCACATCCACCACCACAACCATCACCATCACTTGCAATCAGTAGAAATCTTCTACCCTTATTCGACAACACACAAGACTTCCCATCAGGATTTTCCGAGTGGTTGAATCCACCACCTATTGAACCTTCCTATCCACATCACCAAGAGGTCCATTTGACCTCCAAACCCAAACCTACAACTACCAAAGACAACTACATGACTATCACTGCATGTGTTGTCACCACAACCGTGAGTACATCGCCACTCTTACAGAAAGAGTTAATGTGATGTTTGCCTACATCCAACACCACCTCCAAGCTCCACCCGCATTCCCACCAACTTAAGTGTCGGCTTCTTGTCAAGCCATAGTATGTCTTAGGAAAATCCTATATTTTTTTCTTTCTTGGTTATTTTTGCAACTTTTTCTTATGAACTTTTCTTTTTTCTTTCTTAGTTATTTTTGTAACTTTGTAGGACGTATGACCTAAGAGTCAAAATTTACCTTGTTTTCTTATAAAAAACGAGGTTATTTAGTTGGCGCGCTCTTGTGCTTTACGGTGATCTCATTTGTTGCTTGCTATGTGAGGTTGTGATTTATAATTACTTGTGGTTGTTTTTAAATATCGTGGTTGTGATAAATTCGTATTGCCATATTCGTGCTTGTACGTTAACTTTGTTTTGTAGCACGACTCTATAGCTTGATTCCTTGGTGCCCCGAACAATGGGGATTGGGGAGTATACACCGAGGGGGAGTATTTGCATGGCTTCTTAGCTTCCGCCACGCCACTCAACACTTTTTGTTTCGGCAAAAAGAGGGAGAAATGTATGTAAACTCACACTTAAAACCTTGTGAATGTAAACTTTTACTAAAGATGAGTTTATATTTTGCCATCATCAAGAAGGGGGAGATTGTTAATTCAAATATCGCGTAAAAATGTTATTTATATTTTATGATCTCTTAAGGTTTTGATAGTGACAATTATAAACTAATACGAAGTAAACATGTACGTAACCAAGTTTTAAGTTACAAGTTTACACTCCGACGTATATCACTTCAGGTACGAATAATGTGATTATACCTCACGTCGAATGATCAAAGAGCCCAAGTAATAAATATTTTCTAACACACTTCAAATATTTATTAAACACATTTTTAACAAATAATAACACAAAGTTTACTTAATTAAATTCACTAGACATTTTAATTAAGTGTTTTATTTAAATCGAAAGTAAATAAAAATTAACTACTTTGTGCCCAAGTAATTCTAGAAACATTTAATTTAAAAATGATTTTAGTACAAAACATACTAAAGATCAAAGGTTAATAAGCTGTCCAGATACACTCCTCGGATCCACAAATTATAACGGACGGATCCACAAATTGTGGATCCGCCGAAGGGTGAAAAATGGACTAAACATGTAGTATAAACAGGACATAAGTCCAAACTTTCCAACTAATGATTCTCAGCCATTCTTAGCTCACTACTACCATTTCCATCATAACATAACATCTTTTTAACACTATTTGATCATTCCACTTGACCTATAACACATTCAAAGTGATCCAACGATTCTACTTTTAATTCAAGTGAAGAACACAAGAAGCTTTCTAAGCCTTCAAGTGTTGTAGTTAGTTGTGTCTTATCATATACTTTGTTGTATAACATAGTATATCATTTGTCTGTCTTTGTAACTCACCATCCATTACCAACTTGGGTAGTGATCATCATACAACAACGTAGAGAGTCCGGTTAGTATTTTAGTCCTTAAAATACGTTGAGTGATAAGGTTGGTCTTGCCTTGTGAAAGACTCGATATCTAGCCTAGTATCGGTAAAGAAGTGAAGCGACGTTATAAGGTTTTCTCCGCCAAATGGGAGCTTGTTGATATAGTGCTTGCAAACTCTCGAGTTGTGTGCTCGGGGAGTGGAGTAGGGCGAGGCAGAGAGCTTCGTGTCGACCACTATAAACGACCGTGTCTATTGGTTTGATCTGTCCTTTACATTTCCGCACTTACTTATTGCACGTTGTTTATATTTATATATTGTATGTTGTGTTTATTTCACATTAAGTCATCAAATCCAATGGTTTCGTAAACAAAATAAAAATGATAAAAACTATTCAACCCCCTTCTAGTTTTCCACAGTATAAGAACGGATGAAAACATATAAAACGTATAAAACGGACGAAAACGTATAAAGACGGATGGAAACATATAAAAACGGACAAAAACGTATAAACATAGATGAAAACGGTAGAAAACCTATAAAAATAGACAAAAACGTATAATCACGGACAGAAATGTAAGAAAACATATAAAAACGGACGAAAACATATAAAAACGGATGAAGACGTATAGAAACGGACGAAAACGTATGAAAACGGAAGAAAACGTATAAAAACGGACGAAAACATATGAAAACTTAAGAAAACGTATAATAATGGACGAAAAGGGATAAAATGGATAAAAACGTAAAATAAAGGACGAAAATGTCTAAAAACGGATAAAACGTCTAAAAACGGAGGAAAATATATAAAAACGTATAAAAACAGACGAAAACGTATAGAGAGGACATATATGTGTAAAGTGTTTAGGGATTTATAAAAAACAATGTTAAAGGGACGAAAATACCCTCACGTGTATATCATGTTTAGTTGGTTAACAAGCGTCACTAAGGTTCGTTAGAGGGAGGGACAAACGACAGAAAACGTTTGCCACTTAAAGTCGGGCGGTGCATTTTTTCGGTTAAAGGACGATAGGCTGCGGTCAACGCAAACTACAAGGACAAACAATGTAATTTACTCTTTATTATTTTACGAAGTTTGATTTTTTTCACTAAAAGACAAAGTACAAGTCGCATCAGTTGCAATAGCTAGAGTCACCTAAGAAATTAATAAACTAGTAGCTTAGATACATGTACTTGTGTTTTACACAACTAGTACTTGTGTAGGAACATTTGTCAATAAGTTAGGGCACCAGAACGAAAAGGTCACCTCGAGGCATTTTGAGAAAGAAAAGAGAATGGGCCATCAAAAGGTCACCACGGGGAAAATAGAATGAGAAGTAATAGGATCACAAAAAAAATTTCACAAAAAGCTCCACAAACTGATGTGTCAGCGGCTGGTGTGCTTTCTCTCTCGTCTCTCTTAACCAATCATTTTCTACCACATATATTTTTGTGAGAGCTTTTTACGAATTTTTTTTGATCCTACCAATTCTCAATACAAATTACTCTTATATAAAGAATTCAAATATTGGCATCAAATTCATTTCACGCGCTCATTTTTCATCATCTCCAACTCCAAGCCACAAAACGTAACCTAACCGACTCAACCAACCTTCATCACTCACTTCAGGTATAACTCCTTTAATCTCAATTAACAATCTTCTTCACATATCGATCATTATTATCACTTCACTTACTCGACCTTCAACCGTTAATTTCTCACATTTACGCATCATAAATACCTAACCGCTTTCGAAATCTGATTATGTTAATTAGTTATAGTTTTAGTTGTTTACAGTATATATGTGCAGTTGATAGGCGTTAAGTTAGTTGATGTTAGGTTTACGAAAATTAACGGTTGCTGAATTCGAAAGCTAGATGTACTCTTTGTGATGTTTATTATGCGTAAAAGCCGAATTCAATATTTTACGCTTTACAGTTTGTATGTGCATTTGATGTGTGTTAATTTTGTATTTGTTTTATACATACATTTCGTTACATGAATTATATATTGTTATTGTTATTGTAGTTAAGTTGAAAGTTGTTGATGCTTGATTTCGGATAGTAGTGGCTGGTGGATTTGAAACTAGAGCTACTTTTTGTGACGGTGTAAAACGCGAATTTGATGTTTTTACGGTTTGGCTTTCCGCTCATTAGGTTTTTGTTTTGTGAGTGAGGATGTGTGAGATTGTCGATTTTTCGTAATCAGGATTTTGTGCATTTTTAGCTTGCTGCTTGCTGGTGGATTGTAAAAGTAGAGGAACTTTTTATGTTGTTTAGTAGTGCGTGATTTTGAGAATTTGATATTTTAGGTTTCGGCGTATTAGGTTGAGTGAGAAAGTGATGAGATTGTTGAATTGCGTATTCAGGATTTTTATAAATATTTAGCTGCTAGGTTTAGAGTATGAATCGGATTTTTAATTATACTACAATATGGTTATATGAACTTTGGTAGAAGGCACATTTGTCGCTTTTAGTGTAGTTTGTTGCGTATGAATATGGCTAACTTGCCTCTAATTTATTTTTAATGCTTGTTTGATACAGTTGTTTTGTATACGACTAAAGACGCTGTACTGTAATATTTAACGATGTTGCAATGGATGGGAGGTTCGCGGAAGAAAGTTACGACTGTAAGTGCTTTCTAACACACTTTCTGTTGTAGTTTCGCGTTTTCGTGTGTAATGGTTTAAAACTGTGTGTGGGTCTCCATGGATCAATTATACCGATAAAATTTGGTAGAGCATCTTATCCTGTTATCCTGAAGCTCAAATTTTATATCAGCTTTGTCAACTCTAAGCTTGATTACTAGGTGATGAAACATAGTTAATCTATCTTGTTCCTATCTTGTGCATGCTTAAATGCTGTCCCGTATTGCACAATGTATCTCATTTAGTACTGGACTAAGGTATTACATCCAAGGTGACTGACTACGAGCGACGTTTCATTTTGGGAGAGAGTAGACGTTAGTGCATTAAAAGACGCTAGAAAATTATGCAGTGTTTGTCTCTGTGGGAATATTGTAGTTTAATAAGATAATGTAAAGACTAAAGAAGACGAATCCCAAAGCACTGCCTCCTAAGAAGATTGACAATTATGACATATGAGCATAACGATAGGCCACTGTGTGTGTGCGCGTGCGCTATATGTAATTATAAACTATAAGCTAGCGTGGAAAGAATGAGCTGGTATTAAGCTGTTGCAAGAGTTTCAGTCCTTCAAAATACTGATAATCAATTAGCCAATGTCAAAACTTTGTATACTTAAAGACCCTAAAAGTATTTTAGTCATTCTAAGTGGTTGGTCAAGGGGTTTGATCATAATGCTACATAACAAACATGTACGAACCTGTGTTGTAGCATACGATGACTCGAGACGTTGAGAGGTGTTGAATGTTTGTTGAGACAAAATATGATTACAAGTAACTTGTACATTTTACGTCATGTATCAAGTTATACGTTTGTCATCAATCAAAACAAACGAGACCGTATAGATTAAATATCGTAATATTTGCACTAACAGTCGCTTAGGGTTTCTCAGAAGCCTCTAGATCCTCTCAGGTGTGCTTTCTTTAATCAATCTCAATCATTAGATCATGCTTCAATCCTAAGCAATGATTACAGCCCTCGGATCATGTGCCTTCACACGGATTGCCAGCGTGGCATTCCTTCTGCTTTTGTCAGACCTTCTAGAAGTGATGGAATTGTACGAATATGCCCTTAATTGTGGTGAATTTGGTTAATTGTGGAGTGAACAGTAACTTAGGGTTCTAAGCCTGGGTAAAAAGGGGGGCGGGAAAATATAAAAGGGTATTAATTGTTTGGGTGTTGAGTGGGTTTTAGTTATTTGACTTGGGTTGGTTTTTTGGGTGGATCGGGTATAAGGATTAAAAAGGGATGAGTTGGGCTTGTGAATTACTAAGGGTGTTGGGTTATTAAGGGAAGTGGGCTGGGAGGATAAGTGTATTGGGTTATTTATAAAACTAAGATGTCCGTATGGTTTAGTAGTGTTTAGGTATTTGGTTTTAGAATTTTTACAAGGACCAAAAGTATAAAATCTGAAACTCTAGGGACCAAAGCTGCCATTTTTCCAAAGTGTGATCCAAGGGCCATTTTTGATAAACTTTGATAATTGGAGGGCTTGAGTTTGACTTTTCTTCAAAGATATCTTCAAGGGACCAAATCTGACAACTTGATGAAACTTGAAGGACTAAACTTGCCAAGTCTTCAAACTTTGCTCCAAGGACCATTTCTGAATTTTTATGAATCTCCAAGGACTTGAATATACAATTTAAGCTTGACTTTGACTTTTTGACTTCCCCGGCTTCGGCTTTTGACACTATCCATTCTCGTGCTCATTTTTGTCGGTTTTCTTTAATTTTATGTCCATATGTGAAATATCCGTACATGCACGATCACAAACACAAAAACACAATATCTTTGGCATTTATGGTTAGTTTTTGGTCGTTTTGGTCTTAATTTGGTAAATAAAAGGTGTATGAATAAGCATACACCATTCGGTTACACTATATTTACATTTTTATGAAGGTTAACACACAGTTAAATGGAAACTGATAACTTGGATGACGGGGTTTTTCGATTGCCCAAGTTTTTTGACGTTTCCATGGTAATGGTTGCAGTAACTGCCAAGAAACTATAGGGGTGATATGTTGCTTCTAAAATACCAACAATTAACTATGATTGTTTGCCTGATGTCTAAAGTTGTCACACCTCCAAAATGGGTCGCAGCGGAAGACAACGGGGCATGACTTTCATGGAAACAAAGTTACAGTTATATTGAACGACCTACATGAGTCGTTTGAAAATACACATTTTATCTCATCGATAAGATTTTACATGAACACGTCTAAGGACTTAAGAAAATATATACTAAAAAGAAGAATGTAAGTTCTCCCATATAACTCATCTGGAATTTCTCATGCATCAACTTCTCAAATGCAATGCATAGCTCCTTCTTTGTTGAACCAAAGACGATATCATCCACATTAACTTGGACCAGCAAAACATCACCTTTGTACCTTTTAATGAATAAGGTCTTTTCAATTTTTCCTCTTTGAAATCGATTGTCCAACACATATGTTGACAAGGTTTCATACCAAGCTCAAGGGGCTTGATGTAGTCCATACATGCTTTTTCAACATTATATACTCTATTTGGAAAGTATGGATCTTCAAATCCTAGTGGTTAACATACATACACCTCTTCTTCAATCTTCCCATAGAGAAAAGCACTCTTTACATCTATTTGATACACCACAAAATCTTTAAATGAAGCATAAGCTTTATTTCTTATCACAATTCCCCTTTCATCCTTTTTATTCCTGAAAACCCATTTAGTGCCTGTAGCCCTTTTTCCATTAGGTAACTCCACCAAAGTCCAAACTTCTTGTAACTTGAATTGTAAAAGGTCTTCCTGCATAGCCTCTACCCAGCTTGAAAACATAAGAAAACCTATAAAAATGGATGAAAACGTATAATCACGGACGGAAATGTAAGAAAACATATAAAAATGGTCGAAAACGTATAAAACAGATGAAAACGTATAGAAACGGACGAAAACGTATGAAAACGGACGAAAAAGTATGAAAACTTAAGAAAACGTATAATAATGGACGAAAACGGATAAAATGGATAAAAACGTATAAAAACGGACGAAAATGTCTAAAAACGAATAAAACGTCTAAAAACGAAAATATATAAAAACGTATAAAAACGGACAAAAACGTATAAAAACGGACAAAAACGTATAAAAATGGTCGAAAACGTATAGAGAGGACATATATGTGTAAAGTGTTTAGGGATTTATAAAAAACAATGTTAAAGGGACGAAAATACCCTCACGTGTATATCATGTTTAGTTGGTTAACGAGCGTCACTAAGGTTCGTTAGAGGGAGGGACAAATGACAGAAAACTTGCCACTTAAAGACGGACGGTGCATTTTTTCGGTTAAAGGACGATAAGTTGTGGTCAACGCAAACCACAAGGACAAACAATGTAATTTACTCTTTATTATTTTATGAAGTTTGATTTTTTTCACTAAAAGACAAAATACAAATCACATCATGTGCGATAGCCACAGTCGCCTAAAAAATTAAATAAACTAATACAGTAGCTTACATACATTTACTTATGTCTTACATAACTAGTATTCGTGTAGGGACACTTGTCAAGAAGTTAGCGCACCAAAAAAAAAGGTCGCCTCGATTTCTTTCGACTCGAGGCATTTTGTGAAAGAAAAGAGAATGGGCCATCAAAAGGTCACCACGGGGAAAATAGAAAAAGCAGTAATAGGATTACAAAAAATTTTTCACAAAAAGCTCCACAAGCTAATGTGTCAGCGGCTCATTGATGTGCTTTCTTTCACCTCTCTCTTATTCAACCAATCATTTTCTAGTGGGAGCTTTTTATAATTTTTTTTTTATCCTATCACTTCTAAATACAAATAGCTCTTATATAAAGAATTCAAATATTGGCATCAAATTCATTTCACGCGCTCATTTTTCATCATCTCCAACCCTCAAAACTCAACCAACCTTCATCACTCACTTCAGGTACAATTCCTTTAATCTCAATTAACAATCTTCTTCATTCACATTCTTAATTCCAACAAATTAACAACAAATATCGATCGATCATTATCACTTCACTTACTCGACCTCCAACCGTTAATTTCGCACATTTACGCATCATACCTAACTTGCTTTCGAAAGCTGATTATGTTAATTAGGTGTGAATTAATTATAGGCGTTAAGTTAGTTGATGTTAGGTTTACGAAAATTAACGGCTGCTGAATTCGAAAGCTAGATGTAACTTTTGTGATGTTTATTATGCGTAAAAGCCGAATTCGATATTTTATGGTTTACAGCTTGTATATTTGATGTGTGTTAATTTTGTGTTTGTTTTATACATACATTTCATTACATGAGTTATATATTGTTATTGTAGTTAAGTTGGGATAGTAGTGTCTGGTGGTACTTTTTGTGACGTTTACTAGTGCGAATTCGATGTGTTTACGGTTTGGCTTTCAGCTATTTAGGTTTATTTTGTGAGTGAGGATGTGTGAGACTGTCGATTTTTCGTAATCAGGATTTTGTGCATTTTTACTTTTTAGCTTGCTGCTTTGCTGGTGGATTATAAAAATAGAGGAACTTTTGTGATATCGATAATTCTATATTTTAGGTTTCAGCGTAGCAGGTTGAGTGAGAAAGTGATGAGATTGTTGAATTGGGTATTCACGGTTTTTATAAATATTTGCTGCTAGGTTTAGAGTATGAATCGGATTTTTGATAATACAATAGTATGGTTATATAGTGTGGTATGGAGTAGGATATATGAATTTTGGTAGACGGCACATTTGTCGCTTTTACTGTAGTTTGTTGCGTATGAATATGGCCCTCTAATTTATTTTTAATGTTTGTTTGATACAGTTGTTTTGTTTGCGACTAAAGACATTGTACTGTAATATTTAACGATGTTGCAATGGATGGGAGGTTCGCGGAAGAAAGTTACGACTGTAAGTGCTTTCTAACACACTTTCTGTTTGTAGTTTCACATTTTCGTGTGTAATGGTTTAAAACTGTGTGGGTCACCATGGATAAATTTTATCGATATTTTGTTCTACTCAACTGTCATTGGTCTTTTTTGGTGCCTTAAATTCGGCAGAGCATCTTATCCTGAAGCTCAAATTTTATATCAGCTTTGTCAACTGTAAGCTTGATTACTAGGAGATGAAACAAAGTTAATCTTATCTTGTCCCCATCTTGTGCATGCTTAAATGCTTTCCGTATTGCACAATGTATCTCATTTAGTACTGGACTAAGGTATTACATCCAAGGTGACTGACTACGAGCGATGTTTGATTTAGGGAGACGTAGACGTTAGTCAGTTAGTGCATTAAAAGACGCTAGAAAATTATGCAGTCTTCGTCTCTGTGGGAATATTGTAGTTTAATTAAGACAATGTAAAGACTAAAGAAGACGAATCCCAAAGCACTGCCTCCTAAGAAGATTGACAATTATGACATATGAGCATAAGGATCGGCCACTGTGTGTGTGTGTGTGTGAATTATGCAGTAAACTTTACGTAATGTGAATGAGCTGGTATTGATTGCTGTTGCAAGAGTTCAGTCCTTCAAAATACTGATAATCAATTAGCCAATGTCAAAACTTTAACATGAAGAGTGTTTAATCTAGTTAAATTGCTATAGTATCTTTGTTATAATGTAATCGTTCTTGCAAGCTTATGTTTCATTTCTGTGGTTCTCAACTAATATGTCTTTCTTGTGTCCTGATATGTTCTGGTTGTGCTTAACTGTGGAAAATTTCAGTCACGAATGTCAACACAAAAGAGGTATGTTATGTTCTCCATCTGTTTATAACAAGCTGGATACACTCAAAGAGTGATTGCGAGAATGCTTTAATTGTTGACACTAGTTGCATTTTACCTTTAACCAACCAGGCAAAAACAGTATTTTGAACAAAGAAAACGCCAACAGCAACTGGAAGAGCATAGTCCAAGTGTGTCAGCTCCATACACACGAAGTCACGAAAATAATAGATCTCTTGATGTTCTCAGTCTGCTAAACCTATCAAAAAATGGTCAGGACTGCACTTCCAGATTCCCAGAAGGTAGTTTTATGTTTATGTTATGGCTTTTGCTACTTTGTGTTCTCTTTATTGTTTATAGACTTATAGTACCTCTTGAATTGTTATCCCGTTTCAGTCTCATTTTCCACCCACGTGTTCAACTTAGTGACAAATTGTGGTTAATTTGATGTGTTTGCTACAAGCCTAGACAGCTTCTGAGTAGAAATTAAGTTAAGTTCTGGATGTGGTGTATCTTACGTGTTAATGCAAGTTGTTTTAGACTCTGAATTTTGCTTGATAATTTGGGTAAATTTACGCAAATTTATGTTAATTTGTGAAATACGCAAAGTAAAACTAGACAATCCGAAGTGAAACAAGAAACAGAAGAAATCAGCTTCAGGACTGCACCAAAACTGTATTTGAATGTATGTTAAGCTGTTGGTAGCGGTACTTATTGTATATTTATTGTTTATTACTACAAGTGGTGGGTATGCACAACACTAAACGACAGAAAGTTTTGGTGTGTAGAAGTTCTGGTGCAAGTATTTCTTATTTAATACTGCGTTTTCTTAGAATGAGTTTTTATTGATATCGCTCATTTTGTAACTGTACAAGGAAGAGGAAATTCTCATGACGAAAAGAAGACGCCAAACTATCAATCTTCCCACTGTCCAAATACGATTCGAATGGAGACCAAAAACCTTTGTCCATCTAAACATGTTGAGAAAAGGGAGACAAGTATGTATTTCTGAACTAGTACTCTAACTCTTCTTTATTTGTTAGGCTCTTGCTTTTCTTCTTGAATCCTTGATTGTTGTTTAATTTGTATCAGGAATTGCGTCCAGTCCCTTCGAGGAGAGAGTATGCCCACAGAAGTAAGTATTCTATCGCATGTGTGTTCAGTACGTCAGTACTTCAGTTTGACTATCCATGATCTCAACAATATATAATTATCCTAGACCGCTCATTATTTATTCACTAAATCAGTAAATTGTGCACATCAGTTCTTCGTGGGGCTGAACATAACATGGATTGCAGTATGCTATTATGTGTTCATAGTATGTAAAGTTTACTGCATAATTGACAATAGTAGGACGTTTTGTTCTTGTGTAGATCTGATTTCTTGATGCCTCTCAGGTTACCATCTGACTTCTCTTCTCATGGTCCGCCTGATGCTTCAAGAAGGAACAATGCCATCGATCCAATGAAGATGACTACTGATTACAGTGGTTAGTGTAGCTAGTTTGTTAAGTCTTTTGACCTTATCAACAGATCCAAGTCACATATAATTACACATTTTCTTCTTTTTCTCCCAGAGTTGTCTGTCATTGATATGCTGGGCGATGATGGACAAACTAACAGCTCAAAAGGGAATTTTGTACATGAGAATCATGTTTCATTTTCAGTTGAAGGTACTTAATTGATCACACCTACCAAGATTTGTCATAGATTCACCTTTGGTTCCTTGGGTGGCCCATATCAGGGAACCCTGCACAATTACTGCAGCTTTCGTGTCAACAAATGTACTGTTTAACTAAACATTTGTTTTAGTTTATCACTGAAGTTATCATCTTAGACAAAATTCCACTTGTTATAGAGAGTAGTCTGAATTTTTTTATACACAACCATATAACATACTTATAATTACCGGGTTTAAAACCTTTTACCCAAGAAAAACCATAACATACTCCCTATTGTGTTTTAAGTACAACTTCCATATGTAGTAACAACATGCTCCTATGAATTCTACTAAGTTAATAAAATATTTGCAAACCTATAAATTGTTTTGACACTCATATATGCATCTCAAGTATGCTCCTTTCCTCATCAGGTCTAGGAAAAGTGGAAATGACAACTCCAGTACATTCACCACATCCTACAAGGTATCAGTCGGGCTTGAAAATCTTATTTGTTCATAATATTCAGTGTAGAAATTGATAGCTAGCTGAGAAATAAAAATGCACTTCATTACATTTTTGCTTGTGTTCCTCAGGGAAATTTGTTCTGATTGTTGTCATAGTAGTTGCTTTCTCTTTTGAGATAGTCAATCGGAACACAACCCTCAAACTTCCCTGAATGAAGAAGCTCAATGATTCTTTGGTGTCTGAATGGCTATTTTATAAGATCTGTCTTTAAATAATGTGAAGACTTATAAATCTGGCGATCTTCAGATTCTAGTGAAGTTCTGTACTATTTGTACTTGTCACTTGTGTTATTACAGTGTACAGCTTGTCATAGATCTGTGGGAATCTTGAATCCAAAATTTATTACATTAATAGGAATGATTCAGAAAGCTTAATGTCTAATACATCCATTTCTGGCCCATAATATACTTGGTTATTAGGTTTTGTGTTTGCGGTATTTTATAGTTATTATACAATTTTATAATTACTATTACTTATATAGTAACAATGATTATTTCTTGAATTATTTCTTCTAAATATACTGTTATAAAATGTGAATTATTATGAAGTTCTATGAAGTCTTAAGAGATCTTATTTGCAATGAGGCTTATGCTTATGCATTCATGTTATCTTAGATTAGCAGGCCTTCCTTGTTTCTACAGCTAGTCTCTTCTTTATTGGTACTTAATAGTATTTAAATCTTGTCACAGAAACATGTCTTATGGATGCTCTGCACTGCCCAAACATTCCAAGCGATCTCACACTTCCAGGAACCTTAAATTCAGTCTGGAGGACCAGTTTCCCGAAATGGTGAGGTCCTTTAGTAAGGCTGATTGCCACCTTGTATTCAGCATATGGTTTTTCTCTCTTCAGCATGACGGGTCTGATGGGTCATACTCATAGCCTTACAACTAGCCACTGTATCTTATTGTCAATCGGTCTCTAGTTTTCTGTTCCCTTGATATTCTACTTAAATAACGTCTATTCGTCTTAACCAACAAAACTGAAGAAATCCCACTGATTCTGCACTCAGTAGTAGATTTTATTAAATTATAATTAGTGATATTGGTTGATTCTATGCTATAATTTAGGTTGTTTGAGTTTCATATAGTTTAAGAATCTTATTTCCTTGTATATGCTATATTCACGAGATCTGACTGCACTGAAGTGACTAAGACGTATCAGCAACAAAGAAACATCATTCTGCATTCAATTACTTATCTGTTTATACAGATGTAACATGTTTATATATGTGTCACCACATATTAGCTTAGATATTCTCTAGTACTATTTTTGTTCCTGCACATAGTTGTCAGAGGTTGAGAACTCTTACTATAAGTTAAATTTTAGTGATGCTCTTTTAGGGCATCTCTTTCTTAGAGTTAGTGAAGATCTATCTGACTTAATGAACATCAAACTGATTATTGACTTGGATTTTACTTCTTTTTTCTCAATTCAGTAATATTACACGCCCACGCAGTGCGCTCACTGTAATTTCTGCTATCCATGCAGGATGACGCGGCTTTTGGTGTTGATGTACAAACTGATGCAAGTTCTTTAAAGCTGCCTACTTATTTCGTAGAACCACGCCAAAATTTGAAGCAGAAGACAATGGTTGGCGAAGAATGCTTTCTGCATGCAGCAAAGAATTTCTCAAGCAATGATGATATTTATGATCTCAGGGTAGAGCAGGACAGATTTAAATGGCACGGTAATATTTTTTCTTTCTTTCTCTACTACTTCTAGCGCTATGAACAAAATTGTAACATATTTAAAACCCTTGACCTTTATATGCATGTACCATTATCAATATAATGTGGTAGGGAACAGGTTGCTGGTCCACAAAGCTTCATGTATAGCTGAATCTCACAATTGAATTCTAATCTAATTGTATAGAGTATTTGAGTGGTGTAGATATGCATCAAGGCATGATCCATTCTTCAAATCTCTTTTTTTCCAGAAAATTCTCGCTTATTAGATGAAAATTTTCTTGATGATACTCGTGGCTTATCTCGGAAGAGCTGGCCATATGATTTGGATTCGAGTATGGAGAATCAAATGAGAAGTAGGAAGTATGATAAGCCAGACTTTTCTTTTGACAGCTTTCAAACACCAAGAAACAGGTTTATATTCAGCTCCGATCTTTCCATCTAGTTTTTGTTGTAATAAAATTCTTTTCTGACTAGTATATCTGCAGAGCTAGTTCAAAAGCAGCATGCAGCTTTAATATGTCAGGTAACGAATCTGATTTCTACTACTAGCACCAAATACTAGTGCTATCAAAAACTTCTTCTTTACTACCTGAATTGGCAATCTTAAATATGATGGTAATATATAAATTTTTGGGTCAATTCCATATTTACCCAAAACATGCTTTAACTGCAGTGTACATTTCAAAACTTGTATTTTAGTTATATATGGCATTTTATTGTTTAGATTGAGTATATATGGAATTATCCCTAAACTTTTTTATACGTTTTGTAAGATATTGTGTAAACTTGCCTTTCCAGAAAGTAAAAAAAAATATGTTTCAAAAGATATTCCCAACGCAGCTGCAGTGAGATACTATTTTGAGGGCAGTGGAGATTTGCCATGTCAAATTTGAAGTTATATACAAATTTTCTAGTTAGGTCTTGTTAACGACATATATATTTTGTATTTCTGTGTTGATTCATTTTCTACAATCCTCTTGTTATTCAGAGTTATCTTCTCCGTACAAGCACCAAAGGGAACATTGTTATGATTTCATGACAGCTGACATGACATGGTACGCAAATTCTTTTGAGGGCCATTTATTATATGCTTGTAAATCTGTAACCAAACATCATTAATGGCAGTTATCCAACTACACGTCGAAACTCTGATTTTAGTGACATGACCCATTCTTCAGCTTGGTCTTCCTTTGCAACCGAAGACGCAAGAGACTATCCTAGTTTTTTGAGGTTAATATTCAGTTTATGCTACAATTTAGTTTCTCACATTAGAATGATGTATGAGTATATGACACTTTTATTTCATCATGTTCACTCTACCATTTGGACCAACTTTTGTACAGCAAAGATGCATGCACATCCCCTGCAGGTGACAGCTTGAGACTACTGCATATACTATTATCTATATATGTTATAGTTTCTCAATAAGGCAATCATGTTTTCTAAATGTAGTTTGGCGTGAAGAATCCAAAAATCCACTGTTCAACACTACCGAAAGACAGAAAATAAGAGTACATGAAGCTGATTACAGGAGCCCAGTAAATAAGTTCAGTATGAAAAGGAATTTATTCAGGATGTCAGATTTCTCAAGTGAAGGAGATGATTGGTTATATGAAGAGCAATGCAATCTCGAGAACAAGAAATCAGGCTATGCTTCCATGAATGCATCTAAAACCCGAAAGTCCACCCCCTTCAGTTACAAACATTGGACTGAAGAGCCACTGAATTCAGATTTTAACCTGAAATACTCTGCTGATGATAAATCATCAGAACACGATGCCTTCAGTGGCAATCTTTTCTCGGACAAAGTTGCATTCTGCCAGAAAGTTAGTCCTGGTCACTCCTCCCCTATTATCCGAAACATTAATGAAGAATGTGGACATCCCGAGTCATATAATGATCCTTTGAAGGAAGAACAACTTTCCCCTAAGATGCAATATCAGGAGAGTGTTAGCACAGGGACACAATCAGCAACTCTACCATCTGTCAGCAGCACATTTGAACAGAGCAATTACTCATCCTCAGCTAATGGATCACAAATGAATGTCGTAGATTCCGAAGATAACCAGAGTCAATTTGAAGAATCAAAAATTAAAACTCCAGAAATGACCCCACGCCCACATGCAGCACTCTCTCCTTTACGTTCAGAAGGAGGATCATCTTCTGTGGCAATGCCCCAGGAGCCGGAAGGTGATGGGTCAAAAGAGTAAGTTGTGTATATATATAATTAGAATATGATTAAGTTATATAAGAGACTATATATTTCTAAATAACGATAAGTAGGCGGGTATATATTAGTATGTATACTATACTGCAGTAGATAGTAGTATATAATACTATAATAGCTAGTACTTATATATATATTTTGTCTTTCTTTCTTATCCTTTGATTTGCTTGTCCTAAAAGGGTTATATATGGTTTTCCAGACATTCAAATGGTACGCAAACTTCTCTCTCGAGCCTAAATGAACATAAAGGTACAATTCTTCCATTTTGGTATTTGATGTGGTGTTATTTGATTGTCAGTGTTTAGTTTTGCATTATTTCTATCTACTCATGTTTGAAACTTATAAATAGAGGATTCTGGACATGGAAAAGATCTAAAATGTGAAGGACCACATCGCAGTTTGGGTCAGTCTTGCCAAGTGATGATGCTCGGGAGATTCGTTCTACAACTTATGTGAGTATAGATATCAAAGAAACATCCGCCCCACACGTCGAACTAGGTACAATACTTCTCATGCAACTGATATAGTTCAAATTCTCCTGAATTAGACTAACAGAACTCATAAAATGAAATATATATTAGCTAGTCCCAAATGTTCCTATTACTTATTATATAGTGTCTGTAGACACACATTAGCATCCTAATAATAGACTAAACAGAGTCACCATCAACCACATAGTTTCTTTTTTCTGGAAGAACTTATGTCTTCTCATATTCGAATATCCCTTTCATTAAATAATTGTCATATTGGAGTCAAGTAGGGGGAAAGGGATGGGTTCCTGTAACTATGAACCTTAAAACCAACTTCGGTTTAGTGACTGCTCTTTTATTTTCTATCTTCCAATGCAAAGGCTCGCCTTTATTGGCTGCAGAAACTGCATTTGACATCTTAGCTTCTTAACATCAGACTGTTTGAGGGGCTTCAGGATGAACTCTTGAGCTCCCTCTTGTAAACACCTATTCACGAACAGTAGAATAGAAGCGTCAATGTCATCGTAATTAAATGCTTAGAAATTAACATTGGATCTGTGTGTAATAAGTCTTGATGATGATTACTTCTCTTTTCGAGTGGGGACGTTCTCAGAAGAGACCACAATCACTGGGATCTCTTTTATGCTAGATGATTCCTGTTACAAAACGTTTAAGGCCACAAAATAAGAGAACTACCTGACGTTGTAAAATGTGATTCTTTCTAAGGAATAAAAAACACTACATTACCTTAACCTTTTTGAGGAGATCATATCCTGTCATTCCCGGCATACAGTAATCTGTAACAACTAAACTTATCTGTGGGCCCTGCTTAATTTCCATTCATTAAATAAAAAATTAGAATTTTCTTAAAGAAGCTGTCATTTTGAACCATTGAATCCGTTAGTGTGTTACTATGTCTATAATGCATGTTGTAAGAAGTGAGAATTGTAATTGTAGAAATTGTGTCCATTTGTGGAATTTGTTTGTGGAAACTTACTTGGTTGTTGATAGTGTGTTTGTCTTCTCCGTGACCTAAAAGCTCCAGTGCCTTTTGCCCGCTTTCTGCTGTGGTCACTGCCACAAACACCAAATGGATATAAAAACATCGTCAAGCTATTACCTAGCAGAGCTTGTTAGTGATGGAGGCTTGTTTAAGATAATTTAGAGTATAGGTAGCATTTTCAACAGATTTAATTATAAATGCGTAAACGTTGTATGTATCATCTCTAATGGGATTAAGTCAGAAATTCAACTAAATATAAATGGGTCTAATGGGTTGAAATTCATTCTAAGTGTAGTTAAGTACTTGAAATCATTATATCAGAATGTTATCTTATTTGGCAATGTAATCATAATCAGCTCCACCCAGCCTACAAAGCAAATCACACACCGGATAACAACTACATAAATCATTTACTATCTAATTTGGAAAAAAAGGATAATAAGTGTTGGCTGGGGACCTACACTAAAAAGATACTGTACCATTTTGACCTGTTATGCAAACTGCCCATTTCACCGCCTCTATAGCTTAGATAGCTATCAGTTCAAATCTTGAAATGGATTGTTGCTCTATGATTAATCAGTGCTAGGACTCGAAATAGGTTATGTAACTTATGTTCAATATCCCAGGTAGGATACACCATCTTGTTTATTATATCGGATAAGACAAATATAAAAATTGGTGTAAGCATATGTATCTGTATGTGTGTAGCTGTATGTTTATGTTTATGTATGTGTAACTTCAAGGTTAACATAAGTAAGTGTTACACAACAATATCATTTGATATTAATATTTTAAGACCTTGAAAAATGAAAACCCTATCTAATATAACCAAAGTTCTGTTACCCGTGAATAGCATTTGATATTTAATATATCTGATAACATATTAAATGACACATGCAGATCATTCCATATAAGTCACAAATATCATGCGTTAATATGCTAGATGCTCCATGTAGGCCACACCGCCGCACTGATAAGAAAATGTGAATAACATGCTGAGCATGAGATGAGCCTAATTATGTGGGGAAAACATGAGAGATTGAGAGGACATGTGAAGGTTTTATGGAGAGGGGGCTATATAGAAGTTGTGTGGTGATGCCACGTAGTTCTTTCCACTTTATGCGGTTTACATTCTTCCTTGTTGCTTTTGAAAATATACAAACATATCGTGTTAGGAGATCTGGATTTTAAATCAGATAGAGATGCTGTAAATAAGTCACGTTTGTCATGTTATAAGGGAAACTGTTGTAGTACATGTGAAACAACTGTTCTAGTAATTTTATCAGCAAGAAGACCGGTGAATTGATACTACATTATAGAAATGCACTCTTACTAAGAATACAAGTATTGACGTTCGCGACCATCCCTTTACTTTTTTAATCAGTTACCTGGATATGTGATACGTACTTCACACACCAATAATTAGAATAAGATTAAATTGGTGCTTAGTGGTATAAACGTGAAGTATATTTGAATTACAATAACATGCCAATGGATCATGGTTGGATAGCGACCTTACTACCTGTTATATCATGTCACTGGAAACTAATAATTCGAATGCTAGTCCAAAACAAAGAACGATCTTGTTTCCACACACGTAAAGTAACTTTCTTTTTGTCTTGTATATATTACATGAAAATAACATATTGTTTTCATATCTTATTACTCTAGATAAATGGTATGTTAAATTTACTTTTTAGGGTCTGCAACAAGCTATGCTATTTCAAAATTTTGGTTAAACATTAAAGATAGGTGCACAATGCTTTTTAATGGAAAAAAATGTTCTTTGCGTCTGTGAATAAACTGTGGTGGCCTAAAAACATCACGTTCAGAGAATTTTATGTCTACTTTGCTTCTTTTTAACTCCTGATTGGATATGATCTGTTTATCCTTCTTACCCCTTAATTGCCAGGCTGTCTACACAAACAAACAAAAAAAAAAACAAAACAAAAAAACACTAATTCATTCTACCCTTTTTTTTTGTCCTTTTCTGTTAAGGATTTCAAGTTTATTTGATTATATGCAAGTCATATTTTCTACTGTGATACAGAATATGAGTGTATTTTTCATATTTCTTTTTTACATTCATTTACAGTTTTACACTATGTGCTGATCTTATAACAAACATATGATTAAACTGCAAAATCTGTGTATGTAGTTTACCCATTCTGGCAAAAGTCATCTATACGTAACAAACTATTGGCATGAATTATCATATGAATTATTATTGGTAAGCAAAAAGTAACAAAAATAGATTCTGCTAAAATTTTGGTGAAATCTCAACCAGTTCTAGTTAGACTTTTGACTATTAAGGACGTTCATGTCGATCGTTTATGACATGGATGATTATAAATCGGCTTTTACAGTTTACACTAAAAAATTTGTTATATGGCTTAAATACTCTCTAAAGTCTAAAGTGGACATTAATCTATAATGGTGACTTATAAATTACTGTAATAATTCAAAAAACGAAACAATCAAATTATTTTGAAAAAAAAGAATAACAAGTTCTCTATAGTATCCAAACTTTTTTTCTCTCTAGCCCGTATAACTATTCATGTTAATGTGATATTTATGTACTAAGAAAATACTCAAAACAGAAAAGAATAGGAACTTTTCCTTATATTTTGTATAATATAACTTTTGAAAACGTGTTGATGCACAAACCGTACATGTTTCTAGTGGTTTTAATAACCTTCTAACAGTAAATTATACTATCAAAATGGACCAAATGCAATGCTAACATACATAAACTATATTAAATGATGTTAGATGCAGAAACAAACATATTTAAATGCAAAAAAGAAATAAACTTCAAGAGTTGGATCAGAATAAATCAGATCCAGTTTATAAAAAATGTAGTTGGTCACATTCAGTAAAATAAAAATACACAAAAGTGTCAGTAATGTAAAAAAACAATACCTTTACATGCAGAGTTGGTGAAAAGCTTTTCCATGATTTTACGATCAATCAAACTATCATCCACAACCAAAACATGAGGCCTCTCATCTTCAACTCCAACTTTTGATGATGAACCCATGAAGCAAAACAAGAAACAAATCTATATGTTATCTTAAATGACAAAAGAAAAAAAGCAAAGAAAGTTGATATATATAGATGGAATATGTTATATAGCCCAAAAGTAGGAAGAAAAGACACACACAGTGAGTTTGTACTATGTGTTTTTTTTGGTGCAAAGAAGAGAAAAGTGAAAGAGTGTGTGTGTGTAAAATGGAGATATGTTAGGAAAAATGTAAAGATATTACTAAAAAGATTTATTAGAAAGAAGAATAGTGAAGAAATCAGGGGACAGATATTTCGTGATCTTTTTGGGTCATTGGGATACGATTTGCAGAAGAACCTGCACACGGTCAAGTTATAGGTACACTAGAGACTCTGTCCTGTACCGCAGAGGCGGAGCCAGAATTTGTAGTTAAGAGGGCCGAAGTTCATTAAACCCAAAAAAGTAAAAACGTAAATAGAATGGTTTTCAACTTTAGTTTATACATATAAATCATCACAAAAACTTATGAATATATTACTAAACGTAATCTTTTTTCTAATATATTTTGTGCATAAAAAGTATAAACTCAAAATAAAGTAATTTTTTTTTTCCTATTTTGATGCTTCCGAGTATATAACTAGGGGAGAGCAACAAAGCCGAAACTATCTAGGATTTTTTGATTTAGGTTTTAGTTGTTCAAAAAATATCCGTATTCGGATATCTGAAAACTTGATCATAATTTACTAAAAGTTGAGTTTATGAAAGGACAGTTTTGAAACTCATATAAAAGTTTTCAAAAAATTATAGATATCCGGATATTCAGATATATAAAACTGTTATCTGAAATTTCGGATATCCGAATTTAAAAAAAAAAATAGATAAAATATTATGTATAACATAAACCCATCATTGCAAATTTCGGATACCCAAATTTGTGATATAACTAGTTGTTAACAAGTTTCGTAAATTTTTTAAATTAACAACAAAAAAATATTGTCAAAAATGTCTCATTTCATATTTTCGTTTCATTGGCTACTTAGATAGGAGATATTTCATGTCAGTTGTTTCTTTTTCTTTTATTATAGAAAAGTCGCTAGTTGGGAGAGGCTTGTAGTATATTAAACGTTAAATTATAGGCTAAACAATGATATCTTAATACAATCATTAGGCTTATTGGAGGGGGCCTAGCACCCGCTAGCCACCCCTCCCTCTACCCCTGCTATACCGTATACAAATATGGGAGATAATTTTTGTACAATATTAAATGTATCCATATACCATTTCATAAAGATGTATTGTTTGTATTTTATAAACTAATGTTGAATTAGTTTATTATTTTAGTGGTAGTTAGTAGATATTTTTAAAACTATGTGCATTTTCATAATAAACATTTATTGTAGGACTGGAAAAGTATCAACATTTTTTTCCTTTCAAATAACATACTTCAAGCAATATTTTAGTTGTTTCTAGCGAGCTCAAAGGAAGTTCTCCGAACCAAACCACCGTCTATTTTCCTCCACATGAAAACGTTTGCGCTTGAAAAATACATATTCAAGTATAACGTTATTTTACAGTTAAGTTTAAAATTAAAAAAAGCTTCTAAGTACTTGCGTATTCTGACATCTTCTTTAAAAACGTTTGTTCTTTACTGTTTTTCCAAATTTTGGTTCGATTATAAATGCTGTTAGTTAATCAAAATACTTTAGTTTAACATGACAAAATTTAGTAACATGACTGGCCAATTGATAGAAAAACTAAGTTTTCATTTTATATACACTAAAAGCGCTAACTGGGCTAGCTCAGTTGGCCACCAAGGGAGACCTTGGGGAGGTTGTTACCACATGTGAGAGGTCTCAGGTTCGAGTTTCTCACTGGGGGTTTTCCTTCAAGGTTCTGCTCCATAGATGCGTCGATTCGAGCCTGACAGGGACTACTTTCTCCGTATTTACTATGGAATTGAATCACTAATTATTATTCGAGTTTGGCAGGGACGACCTTTTGGGTAAGTACTATAGAATCGAATAACTAACTTAGTATTATACTAACTCGCCGTTCAGAGAGAGAGAGAGAGAGAGAGAGAGAGAGAGAGAAACCCTATTCTTTGGTAAAATTCTTTTATTGCAAGTTTTGCAACGTGATCACCTAGATTGGCCCGGTCCACTCCTCAGCCTAAATAAAGCCTAGTTTGGCCCGTTTGTTAACACCACTCAGTTAAAGCCCAAAGTACCTCTTTTATTTTTTTCTGTTCAAACATGAAATAGTCATGCTCCCTCGTGGGCGAAAACGTATAAAAACAGACGAAAATGTATGAAAACGGACAAAAACGTATGGAAACTGGAAAAACGTAAGATACGGACAAAAATGTAAGAAAAACGGATGAAAACGTGAGAAAATGGGCGAAAACGTATAAAACCGGACGAAAACGTATAAAAACGGACAAAAACGTATGAAAGGACTAACGGTGCAAATGTTTGTTGCAAACGGTCGTTAAAGGACTAACGGTGCAAATGGAGTAACGAAAAAAACTAACGATAGTTAGTCTGAGGGACCATTCGTGTTATTCTTTGGCAGCGATAGGGACCATACATGCAACTTTTAAGTTTGAGGGACGGTAAATGAAATTTTTGTCAAACCACAGGGATCATTCATGTAATTTACTCTATATTTTATCTCTCTTACTTTTTTCTAAAACCTTTCCCAAATCTTTCAAACTATTCCCAAATCCTAATACTATTTGTGAACCAAACGCACCCTTAGTGCATAAAAAGTATAAACTCAAAATAAAGTAATTTTTTTTCCTATTTTGATGCTTCCGAGTATATAACTAGGGGAGAGCAACAAAGCCGAAACTATCTAGGATTTTTTGATTTAGGTTTTGGTTGTTCAAAAAATATCCGTATTCGGATATCCGAAAACTTGATCATAATTTACTAAAAGTTGGGTTTATGAAAGGACAGTTTTGGAACTCATATAAAAGCTTTCAAAAAATTATAGATATCCGGATATTCAGATATATAAAACTGTTATCTGAAATTTCGGATATCCGAATTTAAAAAAAAATAGATAAAATATTATGTATAACATAAACCCATCATTGCAAATTTCGGATATCCAAATTTGTGATATAACTAGTTGTTAACAAGTTTCGTAAATTTTTTAAATTAACAACAAAAAAATATTGTCAAAAATGTCTCATTTCATATTTTCGTTTCATTGGCTACTTAGATAGGAGATATTTCATGTCAGTTGTTTTCTTTTTCTTTTATTATAGAAAAGTCGCTAGTTGGGAGAGGCTTGTAGTATATTAAACGTTAAATTATAGGCTAAACAATGATATCTTAATACAATCATTAGGCTTATTGGAGGGGGCCTAGCACCCGCTAGCCACCCCCTCCCTCTGCCCCTGCTATACCGTATACAAATATGGGAGATAATTTTTGTACAATATTAAATGTATCCATATACCATTTCATAAAGATGTATTGTTTGTATTTTATAAACTAATGTTGAATTAGTTTATTATTTTAGTGGTACAGAGTCTAGTTAGTGGATATTTTTAAAACTATGTGCGTTTTTATAATAAACATTTATTTTAGGACTGAAAAAGTATCAACATTTTTTTCCTTTCAAATAACATACTTCAAGCAATATTTTAGTTGTTTCTAGCGAGCTCAAAGGAAGTTCTCCGAACCAAACCACCGTCTATTTTCCTCCACATGAAAACGTTTGCGCTTGAAAAATAGATATTCAAGTATAACGTTATTTTACAGTTAAGTTTAAAATTAAAAAAAGCTTCTAAGTACTTGCGTATTCTGACATCTTCTTTAAAAACGTGTTCTTTAATGTTTTTCCAAATTTTGGTTCGATTATAAATGCTGTTAGTTAATCAAAATACTTTAGTTTAACATGACAAAATTTAGTAACATGACTGGCCAATTGATAGAAAAACTAAGTTTTCATTTTATATACACTAAAAGCGCTAACTGGGCTAGCTCAGTTGGCCACCAAGGGAGACCTTGGGGAGGTTGTTACCACATGCGAGAGGTCTCAGGTTCGAGTTTCTCAGTGGGGGTTTTCCTTCAAGGTGGAATCTGTGGGGTTCTGCTCCATAGATGCATCGATTCGAGGCTGACAGGGACTACTTTCTGCGTATTTACTGTGGAATTGAATCATTAATTATTATTCGAGTTTGGCAGGGACGACCTTTTGGGTAAGTACTATAGAATCGAATAACTAACTTAGTATTATACTAACTCGCCGTTCAAAAAGAGAGAGAGAGAGAGAGAGAGAGAGAGAGAGAGAGAGAGAGAGAGAGAGAGAGAGAGAGGGAAAAAAAAA
>LBNU01024621.1:63349-75699 GCA_014162995.1 Artemisia annua | reverse complement strand
CCACATCCAACATAAAAAGGCATGTTATATATTTAATTTTTAGAGTCTTATATACTTAAACGGGTTCACGGGTTGACCTGTTTAATATTTACTCAACCCAAACACGACCCATTTATTAAACGGGTTAGACGGGTTGATCCGTTTTTGACCCAAACCTGTTTATCCTCAACCCAAACCTGTTTAACTTCGTGTCGGGTTCGTGTCGTTTATCGTGTCGTGTCGATAATTGCCACCCCTAGTTTCAAATGAGGCTATTAATTTACTTACTTTTCCATGCCTCTTTTCAAATAATTACTGGAGCGTCTCGTTAAGTCGATATGAAACAAACAAAAAGAAACAAATAAGAAGAATTAGGAGTTTATTGAAGATTGTGATAAAAAGTAAAGATGAGTAAAAGAGAAAACGGACTTTGTCATTCCGATAATCTAAGAGTGTGAGTGCAAAGAACAAACGAATGGAGCTTGTATCTTTTGTGATTATCCGAACAAACAACCTGATACAAACACATAAACGAATAGACGTACGTCTGTGCCTGTGTTCATTGTTTAAGATATAAGCATGTTTGTTGTCGCTTATATTCGTTTATGAAGATTTTAAATTAAACGAACAAATATGTAAACAAGGATAAATAAAAATTACGCCGACATACATAATTTGCTATGCATTTATGTTTATGGACTTGATTCAACTTTAGAAAAACTCAACTACAAAGTTGATTAGGCTCAAAACCTCAAATTGTTTTAGCAGATATGATATATTAAATCTAGGGCCTTAAAATTAATATAGCTAGCGTCAAAGAAGATGTGTGACCGACTATCTATATATGCGGGGTTTAGGAAATTCGAAGCTTTAAAAATTTGGAGGCCCTTAAACCCTAAATTTAATAGTTTTACCCATAAGTCATCTATGTGTCATAATAACTTGCATGCTCTATACTTTTAGATCTAGAATCATATATTTGTTGCACGGTCTGCTTTATTCTTGTAGTTTTTAGTCTTGCGGGATTTTAAGTCAACGTCTTTTATGGTTGAGTAGTGATGAAAATTTTCGTTACCAAGTGCTCCCTAATAAAATATTACACCAACTGGAAATATGTATCGTGTGGTCATGCATACGTCGTAACGAATTCGATTAATGCTATGTTGTTGGAGATATATTTCATATTTTCCTAAACTAAATATTATAAGTGATAAAAAAAATTGCATTAGCTACACCATAATGTCTCCACGCAAATTTCAAACAAATTATCTTCATTTACAAAGTATTACTATTACTCTAAGATAAGAAATTGCCCAAAACGTATACAAAACCCACATGATTATGCTACGATAGGCGATGGTATCATATTACACTCGATACCAAATAAGAGTTTTGATTTTGACATGACAACTTCGAGATAAGTTGGAATCACATATTCACATGCATATAAGAGTATACAATAGTGTAAACCAACCTTTTACGTGATAAAAATAATTACTTGTGCTAACATTGTTACGTTACCGATATAATTTGGATTAATTAAGTAGTTGGAAATTAAATCCTAATGAAGTAATGAACTAATCTAGATAAGTGTCCATATACACACTTGCATCATAATTAGGCAATAATTTACCAAGCAGAAATTAAAAATTGGCCACCACTAATCGCGAGATTTGATATTGTTAACATCAGACTGTTTAAGAGGCTTTAGGATGAAGTCTTGAGCTCCTCTTTTCAAACACCTATACAACAACATAATTTAGAAAGAACCATAAGATATTATTATAAGTTACTGTGTTTTAACATGAGATTTGTATGTAACAAAGCTAGATGGTGATTACTTCTCAATAAGAGTTGGGATATTATCTGATGACACCACGATTACTGGGATCGCTTTTGTGACCGGTGATTCCTATTACAAAACAAAAGGAATGTATAATACTATAATGTGGTTGAATGTTAGTTCCATCTTTTTAAGGATTCAGAGATTTTAGATTACCTTAACCCTTTTAAGGAGCTTGTATCCAGTCATTCCTGGCATACGGTAATCCGTCACAATTAGATCTATCTTCAGTCCCTGCCCATTATACATTTATAATCAAGATACAGAACTTTTGTTAATAATCTATCATTTAAAGTTCAAATGACTGATCAATATAGGTGTCATACTTACCAGAAATGCATTTTTGAAGAAGTTGCAAGACATGTAACTATTGTAATTTGTAAAATTATGTCCATTAAGTACTTGTTTCGATTTAAGACAAGGTCGAAAATTTCATACAAAAACTTACTTGGTAGTTGATATTGGCGAGTGCACCTTCTCCTTGACTTAGAAGCTCTAGTGCCTTCTTCCCACTATCGGCAGTAGTCACTGCCACAAACAAAATATGACTATATGAATATCTGTAAAAAAATAATTTGAGTTAGTTCATCAAGCTTATATTACCTCATAATCCGATCTAGGGTTTCATAACTTCTCTCGGCCTCTCTTTTGACTCTCTCTGATTTTACATACAGATCACAATCTTGATGATCTTTTCAGTTTTCTTGTTAATCGTTCGGTTACGAAAGTCTTATAGTGTGAGTATTCTATTTTTGTGGTTGCATCCGTGTTGGATACAACCTGTTTCTATGTTGAATAGCACTCGTTTAATTTGAGGACTATTCTTTTTTAAGTGTCGGTTGGTTGAGTAGTTTTGGTGTTTGTACAATCTAATAGTAGTACACATTATATTTACTTTATGTAACTGTCAAACTGCAATTTATACAATTACGTGTATTCAGGGGAGGCCCGGAGGGGGTGCAAACCCGATTCCCGCACAGGGCACATTTTTGAATGGGGCACAAATTTTTGGAAATTTTTTAAACTGTGAAGAGCTAATCAACCAATTTGCTATGAAAAATGCTAGGAGAACTTCACGAATCATCGGTTAACTACTATGGTATGTATTTTTAATACTATGATTTTGTTATGGATATAATTAATTGTCATAACATTAGTTATCATTTACAAAAAAAGAAAATTTGCTAGGAGTTAGGGGCATTTTTTTCTTGGCTCGCACTGGGTACTCAAATCCTCAAGGCCGCCACTGCGTGTATTAAATATGATTTATAAGTACACAATTGCTTCTTTTGGAAAGATTTTGTCATCTTCTGTGACTAAAACCATCATGTTCAATGAACTTTTATGGCCCCTCATTCATTCCTGTTTATCTGTCGTACCCTTTTTCCAGATCTCTATACCAATTATATACAAACAGCTAATCTGCTTAATTATCAATTTTGGATGATACCAGTATTCATAAATAATTAGATTTACCAGGCGTGTTACCTAAAGAATATGCAGTTTAAGTAAAGTATCTCAAAAACGTCCTCTAATCATATCATGTTGTGTACTAATATTACAACAACAACAACAACAAAACTCAATCCCGCCGGAGCACGGTAATGGGGAGGTGAGATGTAGACAGATCTTACACCTACGGCCAGGATAAACCCGACAATAAAGTGACTGGTTCCGGAAGGTCGGAAAAAGTGTGAAATTGTGCATATGAAAAGTTCAATATTTCAATATTATAAAATCTGTACAAAATGAGAGAAAGTAAATTGAGAAACAATACCTTTCCATGCAGAGCTGGTGAAAAGCCTTTGCGCGATTCTACGATCAACCACATTATCATCAACAACCAACACATGAGGCCTTGCATCTTCTATAGCTTCCTTCATTTCTACTCTTGATGAATAAGCCATGAATAATGAACTCGTTGCGTGTTTATTTATCTTTCAGCGAGCAATAATAATCACACTCGCAATGTTTCTTATTGTCTTCTAATGGGAGAATATACTCTACAAAAGCGTAGTATGTTAACAAAACAAAATTAGAAAGAGTATGCAAGGAAGGTAGATTACCTTCACATACATAGAGTGTGAAGTGTGAACACCCGGTTGCTACAAATAGGAGTCGATATGAATTGTCTTCGAGTTTTCAAAAGTAGTGATAGACTAGTCACTTTGATAGGGATTTTGGGATTGAATTTGTAGAACAATAAAGTAGTGTTGCACAAATAAACTCAAATAACGTTGGAGTCCGCTTTAACGGCCAAATGAGTGAAAATTCAAGGTGATAGATGAAACACTCAAGTTTGGGAGAATAATTTCGCATGCATTTCAAATAGTATGCAAGATAAGAAAACGAGATAGTAATTAGTTTGGGATACCTGAAAATATAAAGTAGTGTTAATGAGCACGAGCTTTGTTAGCATATGTATAGACAATGTGATACATGGACCTAATAAATAGGCCTAACCGTGGACCTACCGCATTAATAACTTGTACATTATCAAAAATGTGCAAGTTATTAATGCGATAGGTCCATGGTTAGGCCTATTTGTTAGGCTCATCTATCATTTTTGATAGACAATATATCTCAATGGAATGAGAATGAGATAAATCTACTATTCATAGATGCTTGTATTTATGCGAATATAAAAATGATATTAATAAAGATACAAAATTGGAGTAAAAGACGGAGATCATATAAAAATTGGTCAAATAATAAAAAGTTTAAAAGCTAATTTTCACTATTCATTTCAGAGGTGCACAAATCTTCAGCCAGGCCGGGTTTAGATCGGGCCGAAAAAAGCACGGGCTTTCATAGTTCAAAAAAGCTCGAGCTTAAAAAGCTCAGGCCCTAACGAAAATATTACGCCTATTTCGGCTCAAACGGTCACGACCGGGCTGGACAGAGCCTAGCCCGGCCAATTTTATATATATATATTTTGTAATAATAATATAGTTATTATATATTGAAATATTTGATCAACATTTGTAAATACATTACTGAAAAATAACAAAACAAAATTAAAGATTATAAAGAAGCACATTAATTGCACAATAAAAGCTCTCTAACAATAAAAGCACGGGCTTTCAAGCTTTTCCAGGGGGCTTTTTCAGGCTTTTTAGCGGGCTTTTGGCGGGCTTTGGGCTTAGCCCGGGCCAGACCGGGCTTTGGTGAAAAATATGAGGACCACTTAGGCTTTTTGGGCCAGACCGGGCTTCGGGCCCGACTTTTCCAAGCTTTTTCGGGTCGAGCCTAAGCCCGGGCTCGCGCTTCAGCACATTTGTGCATCTCTAATTCATTTGATCGATCCGGATCTCAGCCCTTTACCTTTCCCTCCAATATCTTTCTTTCTGTACTCTATTACGGTCCATTTTCTTCATTTCTAATTTATTCTATCTTGATCAAATACTTCGATTCAACATTTGATTATTTCAATTCGTGATTTAACTACATTAATTCGAGATCTAATACTTTCCATTCGGATTCAGCATCTTCAATGATATGGTAAGTTTCTTTAATTTTTCTCAAGTTTTTCATCAAAAAATTCAAAATTCTATAATGTTTTCTTGTCAACAAACCATAAATTAATATTAATTCCTCATCTTTTTTGCTTTTATAAAGTTTTCCTCATAAATTTTATCATGTGTTGATGAAAACATCAAAATTGTGATGAATAAAACTTTAAATCTAAAATATGTGTTTATTAGTTCATCAGTTTGTCAATTTGATAAACAACATCACAATGTTTTCCTCATAATACATAAAAGCTTCAATATTTTTTGAAAAAATCAAAATTGTGATGAATAAAACTTTGAATCTACAATACGTGTTTATCAGTTCATCAGTTTATCAATTTTTTTTGATGAACAACATCACAATGTTCCTCGGTTATATCACATTGTTCATCAGTTTTCTTTTCAAATAACTTTCATTTATTTTTTTATTTTTTTTTAAATTTTTTGGTTAACACAATATTCATCAATTTAATTTGAGGTCGTTCATCAGTTACATGACAATGTTTATCAGTCAGATCACGTTGTTTATCAAATCATCAGTTATTTTAAAAACAACATCATTCATCAGTTAGATTATGTTGTTAATCAGTTTTCTTGTTGAAAAACATTTTATTTTTTGTTATCACAATATTCATCAGTTTTCTTTAATGTGGTTCAGCATTTACATCACAATGTTCATCAGTTAGATTACGTTTTTCATCAATTTTATTTTTGTTATCACAATTTTTATCAGTTTTCTTTGATGAACAATATTACAATGTTCATTAGTTAGATCACGTTTTTCATCAGTTTTTTATTTTATTTTATTTTATTTTTTATTATTATTTTTTTTAATCACAATGTACATCAAAAAATAAATAATCACGTTGTTCATATATTTTTTTTTTAATGAAAAAAAAATGTTCATCAATTAAGAATAGAAATAGCAAAAAAAAAAGAGGAGCTGACAAAAGTAAAAGGAAACGCTTGTCTCCATGTGATGACTTTTTAAATTTTCTTCACTTTCTAAAGGATCACAACCGTTGGAGTAAAACCCAATACTCTCGGTTATGGGCATGGAAATAGTATGTAGTTTTGGATTTCAAAGAAAAGATACATCAAGCAATGATATGATAGTTTTATCAGAAAACTTGGATAACTAATACAAGTAAGGGTGTTAGTCGGTCGGGTTGGTCGAGTTCAAGTCAACTGGGTTGAGGCTAAAAAAAATACCCGAACCCACCGTATTTAGAACTCGGGTTAGTCAGGTTCGGGTCTATTCGGGTTTAGATCAGCCTGAATATGAGTAAAATGATTAAAAAAGTGGCTTAGATTAATATGTTTACATAAATAATTTATAAAAAATAGGGAAAAAAATAGGGAAAAAAAATCTTATTCGAGTCAATCGGCTTAACTCGAATAACCCGAATAAATTTTTTGACCCGAGTAACCCGACCTGAATAAGCTTAATTGGGTTTAGGTTCGGGTTCAGGTCCGCATCGATTTTTTTGACACCCCTAAATACAAGTAAGTTGATCTGTTCATTTTGGACCGACTGAAATTTTAAATCCAATATTTCAAAAAAAATTTAAATCCAATAAAATTTCGTTGTTCAAGAAATAAAACTAGGTTAACGGGTTTTTAATTTTCGACTAATGTATTTATCTTGTCAGTCCGTACACACGCAGTATCTAGTGCTTTTAGCCTTATACAGTGATATTTATCACGTCAGAACAAACTTATGTAATGACAAATTAACTGCGTGTCAAAACAAACTTATGTAACGACAAATAAACTGGTTCGTTTAAAGGGGGTATGATTTTAGCATCGACCTTATTAGTCAGGCCCCCACCTTGCAACCACAAATTATTACATCTGTCATTTATACACGTTCTATATAAAAGGTATTTCCATTTACAAATAAATTTGTTTTTACCCCTGATATTCAAATTTGCATTCTATGGTAGTATGGTTAAAGACGAATGTCGATTGGCATCGTTTCGCTGCGAAGTTCATTTACTAACAATTATTGGCACAACACTTTGTTATGTTAAAAAAAATAAAAAAAGAAAAGAAAAAAGGGAGATGGTAGTAATTAACTTAACCTGATAATTCAAGGTTAGCTTAAGCAAAGACTTTATCATACGGAGTATAATACTTTGACAAGACTCAGTACACATAACATGACTTAATTATATGCGCAAAGAAATAAATAATGAACCGATCAAGCTCTTTGTTTTAATACATTGCAGTTTGCACAATTATGAATTGAACACGTCAACTTTCAAAAAAATGAGGGTTTTATCCGGCTTGAATATGTTGTGACAATAGGTTCAAACTAGTAGATTAGTCGGCAAAAAGTTAAAAACCATGGTTGGTCAGAGAAAACAAATTGTATCCTAAAGTGGTAGTGTGTCTGCGCAAGTGTTTTTTCAAAAACGGTCCAAATCTTAATTTATTTTATCCCTTTTCCTTCAGAAAACATATTTTTACAAACGTATTAAGTGGTCTGAAAACCAACTAACTAGTGCATAGGTTAGTGAAAATTTATATCGTAAAAGGTGTTGTGCATTTAGATTTAAAGGGTGATATAAGTTAGCATCATGAGGACTCGCAAGCAGTGGATTTGTTTTGTGTTTACATGGACAATATTTTACGATTAGCAAAAACATCTATTTGAAAAAGAGGAAAAAATTATTCACATCGTAGTAACTTAAACTACGTACATCTGTAATAAACTGTTTTATACTCGTATTTAATTACGGATAGATGTGACATGTACTATAGTGAATGTAAAAAGATTAAGCGGATCTGATTATATACTGGAGTCTACACATCTTTTATATAATAAAAGAATTACATCATTTCGGAGTGTTTTTAAAAATCCCTTCTTATTGAAAAAAAAATAGACCAATAAGAAAGCTCGATTTTGCCACGTCGGCAAAATCGAGTAATATGATTGGCCAATAAAAAGTCAAAATTGAATTGATTTTAGTCAAACTTTAATAAATTTGGTGGAGGATTTGATTGAGAAAAAAATATATAAAAATATAGGTGTCAAATTTATAAAAATAAAAACTTAAAAAAAGAGGGGGTAATTAATAAAACATTGGTGGTTGAATTTTAAAATATATTATATGGAGTTAAGTGTAAAATTATAAATCTCCATATTTTTTATAACTTTAGATAATAAACAAATAACCCCTTACACTTTATACTCCTACACTTTATAATATGAACTTTGTTTACAATTACATGAGTATTATTATTGGTTTGAGACTTCCACCCATTAAACTTACAAAATTTTATAAATGTACGAATTAGTTTTAATATACGCTAAATACTTTTAAAATAAATATTAGTTTTAAACTTTCATCTATTAAAATATTTTTTTACTATGTACGTTAAATATAAATAAAAACGCATGTTATCCTATTTAAAAGTTTAATCTATAAGTACACGGGTTTGAATATTAAATACAATTAAATTTTTATTAACGGTAATATAAATATCAAATGTTAAGTACGAGTTACTGTGATATGAAAATAAATATACGCGATTGTACTCATAAAATCATGTAATTATTATTTAAAGTTTATATACGGATATCCGAAAAAATATTTTTAAAAAGCTTTACGAAGTATATTTTAACTTCATCAACGCTCATTATTTGCTATTAAACTTACACATTTTGTACAACATGATATCAATAGTTATAGTTAAACAACAACATCAACCTCAACATTAACATCTATGTCAGCTAAACAAAGTTAAATATTTCATCTAGGGGTGAGCAAAACCGCCCGAGTCCCGACAGCCGACCCGATCCCGACATAAACCGATAGTCCCGAAACCGAATAATAGCTTCTCGGGTAGGGAGTCCGGATGAATTTTTAACATTTTCGGGATTCGGGACAGGTCAGGACGGGCCAAAAACCGACAAAATACAAGCAAAAACCGACTACTTTCTGGACGGGCCAAAAAACCGACTACTTTCGGGTTGATATTCGGTTTACGATTTAGGTGACTTTCGGGATCAGTATAAGACGGGTCGGGTTGAGATCCGGCCCGATGCTCAGCCCTACTTTCATCCAATAAAAATTTTACAAAATATTAATTATTTAATTGATTACATACTTATTAGTTGTATTTATATCACAACTAGCTACAGGCCCGCCCGTTGGGCGGCTACCTTTTATAAATATTAAATAAAACATATTAGTAGTTGGTTTTTTATGACATCTCTACAAAAAAAAAATATAAAATTGTTTATATAATAATAATAAGATCAAAGTATTCCAACAAAAACTTTGTATTGAAAAAAGAGTGAAACATTACATATAAACATTAATCATAATCTGTGAAGCACCTCTTGATACACAACATTTGTAGTAGTATTGGTGTAATTACCATCTTTGTCACAACATACCACCTTAAGACCTTTTTTGCTCTTAACTCGTGAAACGGCCACATAAAGCTGACCATGTGAGAAAACAGGGCGTTCCAGATAAAGTCCAACCTTTGCCAAAGTTTGTCCTTGACTTTTATTTATTGTCATTGCAAATGAAACCGAAATTGGGAATTGCTTCCTTTTTANAACATTTCTTCTTTCAAGAGTTATAAACAAAAACATTTCTCTTTAAAAAAATAAAAAAAAAATATTTGATCAGAAATCATTCAAAGATACCAAAAATAAATGAATGATAGAGATCACAAAGAGTCCACTTGTAGCCACCTAATGCCTATTATTTAATATGTCCAAGTAGATACATGAAATATAGAACTCCATCTAATATTATATATTAATTGTTTAATTTTTGTTACCAACTTGTTACATTTTCCCCAAAATTTAAAATAAATGTACACTTGAGAATATGTTGCGGGAAAACTTCGTGGTTGTGTAGTACTACGTAATATTGAATATGAAACAACTCGAAAGTGGTCATTTCTGTCCCGCAAGTCCGCAACCAAATTGCTCGGTTGCTGATCAATTTGAAATACTTGCACAAAGCCTCTTAAAATGAGTACATTTACCGGCATTAACCATAATTCTTAATTACGCTAATTGTCTTTTAATATTTTTTGATTGCCACTTTTTCAAATTTCGTGTAGCAAACGAATTTCTTTTTTTTTCTTAACCGCTATACATTTAAATTTAGTCTTCTTTGTGTACCAGCTGACCGACAAATCGGCTACTCCTTACATGAAGCCCGTTTCTTCCACAAATATTAACAAATTCTTTTCTTATTTGGTATATTAAACCTTTTTCAAACACCGCTATTCTTCTTTAAAAAAAACACATGCAACACCACATCAAAGCACCGTCGACCACCATACGACTCAAGCTCAACCATACAACTAAAAATAAATTAGCCCAGTTAACAAGAACACAAAGGGGAATTAGCCCAATAACATCTCGAGATTCTAATTAGTGTGTTTGGTTATACTCTTCATGAACACGAAGTTAGCCCCAACAATTCCTTTATAGTTGTATGCTTCTAATTCCAACCACCAATCAACAAGAACACGAATCACAACCACACTATAAAATCTCGAATCTTCCATATCCTTTATTTTCTTTTTCTCAAAGACGAATCACAACTATAAACTCCAAGTTCAAAATGTTTCTGCATGTTTGTTGTGTGTATCTTTGGCAGAGTTATCACCACTACTTCTTTCTTTCTTTCTTTCTTTTTCTTTCTCTTTCTTTATTTTTTTTTTAATTTTATTTTTCTTTTTTTCTTTTTTTATTTTTTATTTTTTTTGTTGAGAATCTTAACTACAAATTTGGTTCATACAAAATATCATCATCTAAAACACAAAATCTTTAACCTTTAACTTGTAATCTTTTTTTTTCCACTACCTATCTGCAGACACTAGTACAAAAACTGGTTTTTCCCATGAATTTTTCTCACGGGAAAAAAATCTGTGGGAAATTTCTCACATATTAGAGAAATTTTACTAACCAATTAGTTGACTAAACTTCCCTGGGAAATATGTGGATTATTTACCACGGATTAGCGACAAACTACACATCCAATCGATTAATCCCAACCCGGGGAAGCTTAAGCGGAAACGAAAAGGTAGGGTTGTTGACCGAAAATATGTCGCTAATTTCCCACTAACTAACAACTTTTTTCCTGCTAATTATGCTGACCAATATTTCCAACTAATTAGCTACAAATTTCCCGCATATTAACGACGGTCAAAAGCTTACAACAAATCCGTAGCTCTTTCATACATATTATTAATTGTTAAAATCTTATGGGAAATCCGTGGCTACATTACCCACGGATTTCAAATATACTGAACAATTCATGTGCATGAACGTTTATATATACGCATTGCACATTGTATGTTGATTTAACCTCATTATATTTTGTTAGATTTTATATGAATGTATATAACAACGTGGATTTGTGTGTCAAAAGGATAGTCCCCTCAAATAGTGTCATCAACTTAGAGAGTTGTTGGAAACTCATATAAGTGTTACGAACTATAACCTTAACACTCTTACCTCGTAAAACTTTATCAATAATCATCATATTTATTAATGAAGTGTTGTTCCTAGTGTGGACAAGCATTATGCAAGTCATACTCCCATTGCGGACAAGTACTTATGCAATGTTAGTTTTGGTCCTTGCGTGAACAACTACTTGTGTTACGAAATAAGAGAGACATGTGTTATGTCATGAAGAGAGAGCTAAGTTTGTTGTGAATGGAGAATTAAGATGTGTCGTGAGAGGTTGGAAGCGTGGAACACCATTGTAATTGTGTTGTGTTGTAGGTTTGCGGAGCTCTTATGTTGGTATTGGTCCAAGAGAGGATATCGTTATGTCAGGCTAAGACATGACTAGTTCGTTTCTAGTGTCTCTACCACAAAGAGTGTGTTCCTAGTGAATGGTAAATGTGTTGCAGATTTAAGAATTGGATGTTAGGTGAACTGAATATTCGTCCTCGAACTAATATATATATATATATATATATATATATATATATATATATATATATATATATATATATATATATATATATAT
>LBNU01024621.1:42608-63062 GCA_014162995.1 Artemisia annua | reverse complement strand
AAATAAGACCGCAAATAATCTCCCATACCCCACTGACTTGCTTCGATTATACCATCTATGTATTCCTTATCGTCATCTAACAATCCACGTGCAAAGCAAGCTTCCTTATAAGTATTATATTCAACGTCTTCATAAGTCTTAAAAGATTCCCAGCCAGTTGTACCTCTGACATGGTTTAACAACATTCGCAGATAAAAAAGCTCTCCCCAATTAGGAGGGACGTGATGAATTCTTCCTATGCTCTTGCCTTGTTTCCGTTCTGTCCAAACCAAATCTTTCTTGTTCCAAACATAATATTTTGGGAACTCAACGTACAAAAGCTTTCTTGCTTTCGCATCAACTTTATTTGTTTCCATCCATTGTAAGAACTTTGTTGTATTGGCTGAATCCTTTTCAAGTTGAAAGTCGATACTTTCAGTAGGATCAAAGCACACAGAATGTTCATTGGGTAGATGAAATGGTAAACGCTCGACAGAAGGGTACCTATGATGAATATCAAACTTAAAAATTCTCCACGCGGCCTCACATGCTGATAAGTACCTACAATCATAGAAATCATTTATCTCGTCCTTTTCTTCGTCTTCAACTACTGCCGTTACTCTATCTGGACCCTTGTTAATGTATTTGAAAAGATATTTGATAGATGCAAATTGATTGCACCATTCGACATTGATGTGGGCTTGGTATCTTTTCAATAAAGTTGCGCTGTATGGAACAACAAAGGTGTTATCCAGGTCTACACCTTGTTTCTGAACAGTTCTGCCATTGTTACTCCTTTTGTAAATGGCATAACCACTTTCATCAATGAAAGTTTATTCATTAAACTACTTTGGAAACTTCTTAGAACACTTATTCTCTACCATGCAAGGGCAACTTCTATGTTCAGGACCACAAGGACCGTGCATCATAAACTCTTTTACCAATTGGTATAGTTCCAGGTCTGAATCTTTATCTGGAATCTCAGCAGATATACACCTGTCAATATCGGTGGGAAAACGCAATTTAGATTCTGTCTCCAACCATACGCATAGGTGACAATGAGGCAATCCACGCTTCTGGAATTCTATCGTGTACACCTCTGCCAAAAGACAAATGAATATATATGAAATTATGTTTGTTAAAAAAATATTAATAAAGTATGCAAGAAATAATAAAGTATGCTTAATAAATAAAAAGTGATTATGAATACATGTATTGGAAGGATACCTGCTTTAACTTTGCCAAAAATACGTCGCTCTTTAATATCTTTGATCAATTGATCAAGCTTCATTTTAAAGACTCTGGTGGTGACGTCGGGACGATCCTCTGATTTGAGACCCATTTTTTTTAAAAACCTTGTAATTTCTGGCCACTTTGGATTACATGTGAAAGTTATAAATAAATCCGGGTATCCATACCATTTGCACATGGCCATGGCATCTAAATAGTTTTGCATCATGTATCTTGGACTACCCGTGAAGGATGATGGTAATATAACTTTCTTTCCCCGCTTCTTATTTTCTTGGTTGGATGATTCTGCTGCTTCGGCTAATCGTGAATATGTTTCACATCTTAGCTCCTTTTGCTGGTTACGAACATACAACATCCTTTCAGCTTCAACCATTGTGTATCCATCCACCAAAAACTGCTGAAATAAACGTCTGCCATGTAGAATAGTTGAGAATTTACCAGGCCTATCTTGTATTCGGTAAGCAAACCATTCACGCATGGTTACATACTTTCTATCCTTTTCTGGTGTCTCATCTGTAACTCCTTGATGGTATATATCAGTCCTATATCCATCTTCCGCATAAGGGAATAATAGCGGGTATTGCAACGGTAAGTATGACACATGCAATTCACTAATCCTTTTGACTTTGCCACTTTGTTTATGGACCAGAATGTCTCTTGGGTTATGCTGCTCATCAAAATCACCAACGATTAGTGCAGCCACCTCATTCGCTGTGGGAAGATCATATTGTCTTCCATCCTTTGCACGTTTACCTAAAAGTCTTATTGTAACATTCTCGTTAGCAGACCTCAATTTGAGACCAGCCATTCGGAACTTTTGTACTAAAGGATTTTCTTTATTAAGCATGTCCTTCAGGTCTTTAGTTAATGTGCGGTCCATGCTATTATTTGATGAAGATGATCCACCGGATGTTGAACTGATACATTTTACATTATCGTGTAGTCAGAATATTTAACTTTTAAATCATATATAATATAGAAACAAATATAATATTTAAAAATCTTGGTAAAAGTATACCTGACAGCACTAATTCGAGTTTCGATCTCATTTGGTGGATCATAAATGTATAGTTGAGAAAACTTTGGTGTTTCGCCAGGATTCGGTAACAAATTACCTAAGCGGTGATAGTTTTGACCCTGAATCCTAAAACAAAATGGTCCCCGACCGGTGTTAACTGAATGATCCACATTACCACCCATAGAAGTAAAAGCAAACATGGAATTATAACGCCGAATGTTCTCCATGAACCTCTTGCTTTTTCTGTTTTCTCCATTCAAAAGTCCCTTTAATAATTCTGGTGGTTCCTTTAAACCAACTGGTAGCATTACCTTTCCTTTACCGCAACAAAGTGAGAATGAATCATTAGCAGTTACTTTGGTCAGTCCAACCTTTGCTTCTGCATACCACAACAATGCACCACATTTGTTGCATTGAAAAGTTGGGTCTCCATGATCAAAATAATCTAAACAGAAAAGGATAAATTATTGTTAGAGGTTGTTTGTATTGATTAACTGTACGTTAAACTCGAAGAATGTTACGAATAAGAAATTAACATAATTATGTTTAATAAAGTTATAAAATAGTACCTTTAGAAATACCACAAATTCGATCGATATATCCATGTTCATCTTCAGTATCTTCGTCTGATGAAATAATGTCATTTTCAGTTGCTATTGATTTTCCTTTTATATGGGCTCTATCTTCTAAAGTTGAAGTAGGATTTGGTATTGTTGAAGTCTGTTCATCGACATGATTTATAGAACCTGTATAAAGTATAAGTATATTTTTAGTACATGAACATATAAATATAGTATGTGTACATGAAATTATCAAAAGAATATGTATGTAAAAAAATAATCACCAATGTCAAATGGTATTGGAGTCTTGTTTTGGAACCTGCTCCTTGGATTTTCGTCTGACAATCCCCCTGCTGATTAGCAAGTTAGTAAGTACCAGATTATATATATGTTGAAAAAATTATATAAATATAACTATCGTATAACTTACTCGAATAGGTGTCTTCATTTGTTGGTATGGCATTTGTAATATTCGGTGTGTCAAGGTTATTATCTGAAGATGCAGCAAGGTTATTATCTGAAGATGCAGCACCAGTCTTTTTCCGACCACGACCTGGACCTGGACGTGTTTTTGGCTTGGTTTGATCCGAGGAGTTTGTTGTCAAAGGAGTAGTACGTGGACGGCCACGTCCTCTATGAGTTACTACTGAATTGGAATTTTCCGGTGTAATAGTTACATTTGTTTGTTGTGAAACAAATGGTGTAGTAACATCAAACGTGGAGATACTTTCGTTAATCATGGATGTTGTGCCTAAAAAAATCATAAAGGATTTATATAGTTGAGTATGTAAAACATAATTATATGCAGAAATATATAGCATGATATACTTACTGGATGTAATATCCGAAAGAGGAGCTCTTTTTCCAACGGCAGTTAGATGCTTGTTAGAAATAGCTGAACTTTTGGCATCATTAAACTTATTCTTTAACGGATTTGCATTTTCGTTATTTTGATTATGCAAATTATACTTTCTTTTATTTGATGATACCAGGTTGGGAGAATCTGCATGACAAAAAATGAAACAAAAAATCATAGATGTTAATGAGGTACTCTAATGTTATTAAATATACAAATTTCAAAAAAAACAAAAAGATGTAAAACTTAAACAACCTACTTTGGTTTAGATTTGAGTTCGGTATACACAGAGGTTGATAATTAAGATTGTTGTAGCTGAATTGGCTCGGATTCTGATTTGCCAAATGAAATGTAAATAAAAACATTGTCAATAATAGGTTGTCATATTGTTGGTTGATTGTGAATGCATGATTATATAAATAAAGATCAATTGTATTAAACCATTACCTTTTGAAGGAGGGAGTTGTGTTAGACATGCAATAACATTTTCTTGATCTACATGTGAGTTTGAACACCATTCTGGTTAGGAATTGATTTGTTGGTGTTGAATGGTTTAGGTACACTTGCATGGGAGGTTTGCAATAGAACATCCGGTGATGTATGGTTGGTTATAACCGGATTTTTACGCGGACGTCCACGTCCCCTCTTAAATGGTACTGATTTTGAGATTTCGGGTGTATTAATGACATTTGGTTGTTCTACATGTGAGCTTGTAACAAAATGGTTGTTATGAATTGATCCAATGCAATTGGATTGTTTACGTACACTTGGTTGGAAGGATTGCAATGCAACATCCAGTGATGTAGGGTTCATTGAAACCGGAATTTTACGCGGACGTCCACGTCCCCTCTTAGGTTGTACTGATTTTGATATTTCCGGTGTATTAATCACATTTGATTGTGTTAACACAGAAGTAGAAACCAAAGGGGAGGAAACAGTTTTATTGATTGTGGAAATTTGTCCTAAAAATAAAATTTTAGTTAAGATAGTGTCTTCAGCACCAGGTCCATATTGGTCTTTTAGTTTGTAGCAAGGAATATCAACCAAAGTGTTGATCATATCATCAAACAAAAGTAAGGAAGCAGAACCGGTATCATCAATTACTCGTACAATGACTTTGTACCTAAAAATTCAATTAGAAAGATTTTAGTTCTCATTTGGTTTATGAAAAATAACTAATTGATTAAGTTGACATGGAGTAATTTAAAACTGGTAAATAAATATACATACTTTGGTCCGACAGCTGTAATTTTTTTATGCACTTTGCAAGTCCAAAATTGTGGCTTAGCCTTTTCTGTTTTTGATGAATGAACTTGTTTTTTAGACGAAGAATCATCTTCATCCTCCTCAAATGGTTTTGCAATCCTACCACATCTTTTGCAACCAATATACGTCCATCCGTATTCTCGGTGGATTTTGTGGACTTTCCCATAGACTATGCAATCATATTCCTAAGGAAAATGTTTAAAGGTAAAATGTGTATTAGTGTCCTAAACTAAACGAAAATAAGCTTTGTCACATTATTTGTAATGAACGAAAAATTTAAATAAGAAATATTACCCATGCAGACTCACGAATGCAGCCAACCATTTTTTTGATTCCACCAGCAAAAAATTCCTCGGGTGTATCTTCCTTTTTCACAGGAGTATAGACACTTATAGCGGTCTTGGTGGCATCATATCCATCAACTTCCTGATATCTGTGAAAAATAAAATTATTCAGTATATATTTTTTACATTATGCAGTTACAATATGTAATAATTTGTACCTCTTCCTGAATGCATGTATTTCAGGCAAATCTTCATCGATATACAGCTTAGTTGAGAAAACAGCAGGATTAATTGAAGGTTTTTCTGCACGACAAATAAATGAAATGCTCAACAGATGGTTTTAAAAAAAATAAGTAAAAAAAAACATGTGCAGCTACTCACTGTTGAAATATTTGACGCTAGCTAGCTGAAGGATCATAACCACGGGAGTCAATGACTCATTCTGATGGTTTGAAACAGCATCCAATTTATTAATCCAATCATCAAAAAAACAGCATTCTAGTTGTGCACCTCTGTTAATCAGTATGTAAGGAAGCAGTAAATAAAACAAACTAACACACAAACTAACACACAAATCAATTGGAAGACTGGAATTATTAAAAGGAAACTTACTCTATATCTTGGAGTATGACAGTTTTTCTCATTTTCCCTTTTCCAAGGTATTCAAAAGGGATAGGTTGAGAAATTGATATGATTGTACCAATAACATCTTCATCAGTTATATGAAAATTAAAAAATAAATTATCAATAACAATACTAAAGGAAAACAGATGAGAAAAAACAGTAAAAGAAATGAAATAAGAACTTACCAACCATATCCCTCTCAGCAAAAGATTTGAGGTTAAAGTTAGTAAAAGGCTCAAAGCAAAAACCTCGTTGGTTATAGTCAAAGTTGTTGACCATAGTCACGGCAGTGTTCTTGAAGAAACTGATTTTGAATTTGTGGCTAAGCAAAGGAAACTTGCCACCGTTTTCACCCACACCAAAATTCGAGATCCTATAGCAAGAACCTTCATCCAAGATTGCTTTAAACCTGTTCATAGAATCAGCCTTAATACTGGCTTGGATCCTGTTACCCTGAAACACATTAATAAAAAGAATGTAAGCATATAAAATGATTAAATGAAACATATATTGAAATAAATTAGAAACAACATCTTGATCTTGAAGAATAACTTCAACACCCCAAGTTTGATTGGGCTTTCCGAAAGGATGACTTTTCCATATACTGATGACTCTGACGACAATCTTAACATCGTCTAACATAGGGTCAATTTGAGATATCATTGTGATTTGTTGGTCCATATTTGAAACTGCATACAACAAAGTATATAAATTTATAAACAAATATCATAATACATAAACTATAAGTGAAATAAAAACTACATAACTAAATGATATGAAATCATTGTTTTCATATACCTTTTGTAAAATTTTAATGGTATTCTGATGTGATGACTTACACAGAGTTTAGTCCTTTATATAGATGAAGATTAGGTTAATTTCATAAATTTCCGGTTGTTAACATAGGAAAGGATATGATTAATTTGAATTTGAGAGAAAATCAAGGAGTGTTTGTTAGTAAACAATTAATTGGGATATTATTTTGGTTTTAAAAGTTCAAACTTTCCTATAAATTTTATATCTCCCAAATCTCCTACTTTAATTTAAATGCTAAAAATATATTTAGCTGCTAAAAATATATGTAGGAATGCACAAAAAAACGTAAAACACATAAAGATGCCTAAATCTATAATCGAGAAAAATAATTTACAGTCAAGCATAAACATAAACAATCGAGAACAATAATTTACAGTGAAATTAAAAAACTAACCGGGAGCAATGATAAAGAACAAATCCGAATCCATATTTTTTCTTCACCAACATAATTAATCTTTAACCGAGACGTGAAACATTATGCGAAGGGTTATTGATAATTTCTTCGCCAACATAAATAAATTTGGGGATTTGAGTAAACAAATTAGGGTTAACAGTTGATTATTTGTATTCATTTAATTTTGGGTATCAATTTATGTGAAGGAATAATTTGAGAATTTAGGTATGAAATTATGTGAAAGGAGGAAATTAGGTATGAAAAATGAAGGGGAAGATCCGGTTTAGGAGTGTTTGACCGAAATGATAAAAAGAAAGGGTGTAATAAGTGATCCAACGGTGGAGTGAATTTTGGAAAAATAAAGGGACACGTGTTTTCTTTTAATTAAAAGGGGAGAGATCTTATTTGAAAAAACCCTCCTGTATATGGAGTGGTGATTTTTCATGGGTAAATTTTTATATGTCTATATAGTAAACAAAAATTTAAAAATAAATTTGATTTATGTGTAAACCCATGTGATCAAAGAAACTTTGACCCAATAACATTATAATAAGACACGCTCAAAAATCCAATACAAGGTTTATGCCACGGTAATATTCATAATTTCTGCTAACTATTTTTCTTACTTTCGCACATGTTGATGCTTTAACTTTTTAAAATATACATATAATTTTCTGTTTTAAACGATAATACTGTATAACTAAATTCTTCTAGAAAAACCCTGTGCGTGCACGGGTATTATAACTAGTTAAAGGAATACAATATTTCAGAATATGATCCACGAAATGATTGTTGATATCTTTTAAAATTAATTTTCTCAAGTTATACGGTCTGCAATTGAAACCTGTAAAACTGTAAACGCTACATTTGCTAAGCAAAAAATTATAAATTTTCTCAATAAAAAGGTGCATCATTTAATTAATTAAGTAATGCGAGACAAAAATGAATTAAACACATAACAAACACATTTAAATCAGTAAAGTTGCAAATAAGTTATCACACATGAATTGTCGTTGAACTACCCACAAACCAAATGATAACCACCGATAATTTCCTCGAGTGTCATCACAATAATTTAAAAAGATCCTCCTCCCACGGCTACCACACACACGGCTGATAGGTATAAATCACAATTATATGCGCACAAAAAAGTAAATAAACAAGGACATTAAAATTGATTTGCTTTTTACTAATTCCTAAATAATTGATTTTGTGATAGTTTAATGTATTAAGCAAAGAATTCATATTTGTTTTTTGATTTTGTGACAAGTAATAATTCCTAAGGGTGTGTTTGGTTCGCAGAATGTTTTTGAAGGAATTATAATCTTTTGAAGGAATTGCAATTTGAATGAATTGTAATTAAAAGAATTAGAATGTGTTGTAATTGTAATGTGTTGTAATTGTAATTGATGAAATCTGTCATTGTGTTTGGTTGACACGTAAGGTAATGTAATTCAGAAAAAAAAAAATAAAAAAATAAAAAAAAAATAAAAAAAAAATAATAATAATAATAATAATAATAATAATAATAAAATAACAATATTATAGTAATATAATAATATAATATAATATTAATAATAATAAAATAATAATGTTATTAATAAATAATAATAATAATAATAATAATATAATAAAATAATAATATAATAATAATATTAATAATAATAATAAAATAATATTATTATTAATAAATTATTAAATAATAAAATAATAATAATATTATTTATTAAATAATTAATAAGTTAATAATAATATTATTTATTAAATAACAAATAATATAATAATAATATTAATAATAATATTAAAATAATAATAATAATAATAATAATAATAATAATAATAATAATAATAATAATAATATAATAAATAATATTATTTATTAAATAATAATAATAATAATAATAATAATAATAATAATAATAATAATAATAATCTTATTTGATAATAATAATATTATTCTTATTTAATAATAATAATATTATTATTATTATTTATTAAATAATAAATAATATATTATTTATTAAATAACAAATAATATAATAATAATATTAATAATAATATTAAAATAATAATAATAATAATATAATAAATAATATTATTTATTAAATAATAAATAATAATAATAATAATAATAATAATAATCTTATTTAATAATAATAATATTATTCTTATTTAATAATAATAATATTATTATTATTATTATTTATTAAATAATAAATAATATATTATTATTATTATTATTATTATTATTTAATAATAATAATAATAATAATAATAATAATAATAATAATAATAATAATAATAATAATAATAATAATATTTTATAAATACTGATGCTTTTAATTATCAAAAATACTGAATTACAACGTAATTCAAAACTTTCCATCCAACTTGCTATGTAATCTGAATTCCTTCCAATGATGTAATTGAAAATATTGAATTACAATTACATTGCAAACCAAACAGCCTACGTAATGTAATTTGAATTACAATTACATTCATTATGCAAACCAAACACCCTATGTAATGTAATCAAATTACAAATACATCCAATTACGTCCGATTACAACGAACCAAACGGGGCCTAAGGCAAACGTCTAGTGAGCCAAATAAAATCTAGCAAAGTTAGGTGAGTTTAGTCGTATAAGGAGTTAATGGGCCAAATGTCTGGGCATCTTAAAAAACGTAGTCATTTGTATCGTTTGTCACAGCCAAAGCCCAAACTAACATACCACTTGTAAAAATAAAGAGCCAATAATGAAAATCTTTTATACTATATAATAAAGGAATTACATCATTTCGGAGTTTTTTTTACAAAACAATCTTAGTGGAAAAAAAATTGGGCCAATAGGAAAGCTCGATTTTGACATATAGGCGAAATCGAGGAATATGATTGGCCAATAAAAAGTCAAAATTGAATTGATTTTGGTCAAACTTTAATAAATTTGGTGGAGAATTTGATTGAGGACATAAAAATATAGGTGTCAAATTTCTGAAAATAAAAACTTAAAAAAATAGGAGGTAATTAATAAAACATTAGTGGTTGAATTTTAAATATATTATATGAAGTTAAGTGTAAAATTATAAGTCTTCATGTTTTTTGATAACGTTAGATAATAAACAAATAAACCCTTATACTTTATACCCCCTACACTTTATAATATGAACTTTGATTATAATTACATGAGTATTAGTATTGGTTTAAGACTTCCATCTATTAAGCTTACAAAAATTAAAAATGTACGAATTAGTTGTAATATACGTTAAATACTTTTAAAATAAATACGCGATTGTACTTATAACGACTCATGCAATTATTATTTAAAGCTTATATACGAATATCCGGAAAAACATTTTTAAAAAACTTTACGGAGTATATTTTAACTTCATCAATGCTCATTAAGTGCTACTAAACTCGCACATTTTGTACAACATGATATCAATAGTTAAAGTTAAACAACAACATCAATCTCAACATTAACATCTATGTCAGCTAAACAAAGTTAAATCTTTCATCCAATAAAATTTTTACAAAATATTAATTGATATTAATACATAATGAAAACTCATGCACACTTATTAGTTGTACTTATATCACAATTTTCAAGGGTAAATTCTTATATGTCCATATAGTAAACAAAAATTTTAAAATAAATTTGATTTATGTGTAAACCCATGTGATCAAAGAACCTTTGACCTAATAAGGAGACACTCTCAAGAATCCAATACAAGGTTGATGCCACGGTTATATTTACAATTTCTGCTAACTATTTTTCTTACTTTCGCACATGTTGATGCTCTAACTTTTTAAATATGCATAAGATTTTCTGTTTTTAAACGATAATACTATATAATTAAATTTTTATGAAAAAACCCCGTGCGTACACGGGTATTATAACGAGTAATCATTTAACCAAATTGAGCAATTAACCCTTAAAATAAATAAATAAATAAATAAGCACGGATTTCACACATGTGTTGCGAACCCTTGCGATGAGTTGCAAAGTTTGTTGATCCCAGTTGAACACTTGATCGAATTCCTTAGCTTGTATAAGGTTAGTTATATTAGATAAGTCTAACACAATTAAAATAGAAACTGTGTTTGAATGTATTAAAGTTTATGCGGAATCTAAACTTTACTATTTAGAAGAATTTTTCAATGAAACAGTAAATTTATGAACACACAATTCAACAAACAATAAGCCTCACTATTATTAAAGAATAATACGAATACTCAACAGTATTAGGGTTAGAAAGATCTTGAAGCTACAAACTTTTTTTATGCACATCGTATCTATTTCTATACTCTAGGACCTCCTTTTATACACTAAGGAGTCCTACACAGCTTACAATACTTTCCTAAGTATATCAAATATTTTCTATACTTATCTAATACATATCTTTAGGCACACGGCTTACCATACATATCTAATAAGCACTAGTAACCTTGAACAACACCAAAACACACTAACAGTCTTAACTTTTGCACTGACAGCAGCACTTCCTCAGCAGTCTTAACTTTGAACTAGCAGCATTAACATACTTAGTGTATATTCAGTAATGTTCTTCAGCAGCACTAACTTTGTAAGAGCAGTTGTAACCTTTGTGCTGGCAGCAGTAAACACTTAGCATATTTTTCATTGAAGTCCATGAGTAGTCTTAAATCCATAGAGCAACAGTAATACAAACAGCATTAAGAAACCCAACAACCATAAGAAGAAGACTTTTATTCCTAACAAAATTTTTATCTGAATACTTTATAAGTAGAATTGTGGTTCTCAACACCTTGCGAACGGTTGAGAATCGCAAATGCTCCCTAATGAATTTGGGATAAGATAAGAGATAAGGAATCTGCAAAGCAAATTATAATATATTATAAAAGAGAAAAATGATGTGACATTTATTATAATGCTTAATTTCCTTCTTAGTGTGTAATCTTGCTTGCTATTGGTTCAACTGTGTCATTAAGGCTGTGATTAGACGAGAATAGTGGCCCAACAGTGATAGCAGGTGGGCTTGGCAGAAGCCAATTGGCTTACAAACATGCCAACTTTTCCTGTTCATGAATTAAGGGTGTTAAACCTCCCTTCTAATACACCTAACGTGCTAATTTTCAAAGTGTGGCAGACCTACCACCATACCGTCGGTATAGTTCAAACACTGATAAAACCCCAAACCTTTCCAGATTCATCCATTAGCAAAAATTTCAACACCCACAAAATACACACACAAACACACACACACACACTTCTCTCAAATCTACCGGAAATCAAAAGAAACAAAAAAATTGTTGATACAATCACCGGTGCAGAAGCTGGGTTTTTTCCCCACATGTTTTCGTGATCATCTTCTTGAAGCTTCTTATCTCATGCATCTTGGTCAGTAGGAGATAATCAGCTATGGCATTGAACCGGCCGCCTGAACATGTTCCAAAATCATTTTATGTTTGCTTATGTGATTTCAGAGGTAGTGTTTTAACTTTCGGTTAGGGTTACTTTGATTTGTGTTACAAATTAGGTTAATAAGTAATTTTACTTTTTAGAATATGCATATAATGTGTTTGAGGAAATGTCTGAATTAGAGGCAGTGGAGTTATATAAGGGGTTTTTTTTTCATATGCAATCTTAAGCTCAATGTCAAACAGTGATTCATAGTTAATTGTTTTACAAAAACTGTGTATTATGTAGATTCGATTTTGTTTGGTTGCAGTTTTTAACTCGGAAATTGAATCTGATTTAGGTTGCTTAATATAAGCAGATAAGCTGAAAGTAAGCAGTTCAAAACACCCTCTTATTTTGGTTAGTGTATATGTGGGTTTTCACTTTTTAGATTCATGTAGAAAGGCAAGTCTTAATTTGCAACTTTTATTTTAAATAAAAAATGTTACTTGCAACACTAGCATTTGGGTTTGTGGGTTATGGTTTATTATCTTAAGCTAATAACCTATAGTTGATTAGCTCTTAAAAGTCCCTGTGGAAAACTTTCAAAGCAAAATAACGCGTATGTGATAATGCTTGACGTTTCATCAATTTTTTTCTGCTACGAAATTGGTTCTTCATCTCAGAGTTTCGTTGCATATTTAGTCCTCTCATAATTTACATAATTAGTCCTTCATGCTATACTTCCATTGCAAAGTCAGTCCTTTGTCACTAAATTGACGTTAAGTAGCTACCGGCCGTTATCACGCTTTCTCTATTCAAAAAAAACCCCGCGGCAACGCGCGGGATTCCCAACTCGTTCTTTTACATTGGCCGAAACTCAAGGCCACAAACAATGAGACCAGACATAGGTCCTTCATGACTTGTAAATTTCATATCAATAGAAAGAGAGTCGTGCTTAAATTCATGAGTTGAGTTAAATTTCCACACTTGAATCTCCATCCATCCATCCTCCCTTTGTTTTGGAACCCGAGTGAAATCATGCACGTTTAACAAGCTTGGGGTAATAAAATAGAAAAAATCAGCCTCGTTGTTTTCTTGGTGGAGTAGATCTCGTACTTTCACCGGATAATGCAGCCCCTGACATTCTTCTGAAAGCTTGAACACAAGGTAACACATGTATTCTGTATCCGGTGACAACATTTGACTTTTGATCGTGCAATTGATATAAAATACTTTTTGTGGTAAAACCTCAATCACCTCTTGAAATCTGCACGTGCCATATTACTTCTTAGGAGCAAAGTAAAACATGAAGACATAGAACCAAATCCAAGAAATGGAACTTTGTCAACCATTTATTTATGATTCTTCAGTATCTTACTAGACATTAAAGAAAACTAGGAGCTTAAATAGTTAAATAAGCATAGATGAGCACATCTGAATGTAATTCACAAAGCTTTAGGATGAAGGAAGACGTAACAAAGTTAGTTCAAAAGCAAACCTGGACTCCGCTGATGGCTTTGAAGTAAAAAGATTCACATTAGAGTATTTGTATATAGCTGCCTTTGCCGAAAGCATAAGAAGTTCCTTTCCATTTACTTCACCCAACCAGAACAACTCATCATAGTTTTTGGGTATCTTAAATATTTCCTCAAAGTTAGTCGGCAATTGTTGCACCTGATCCGGATCGAAGTTTGATTTCAAGACTTGACGGACTTCCTTTAACTTTCCAATTTCTTCATGTTTTTCCTGTGTAATAATTATGCTATAAATATGCAAATTTTGAGCATGAACTATTCTTTTTCATTCATCCACATAAACAAAAGAGTAGTATAACAAATGACATTTTCAACTTACCTTCTCGATAGCTCGAAATTCGATGCCTTCAACATAAATCGCACCATCTCCACAATGGTACGATGAAAAGCACTCTAGTAGAAACTCAAAAACAAAATCTTCGTTCTGATTCAAGAATCGGTACAACTCGATCGTCATCCACTTGTCTCTCCATGTTGCAAAATAAGCATTTAGATTTTCGTTTCCCTTTCTATAATTCAGGTCAACATGCATCGGTTTACATCCAAAGTTTCTCGATTCACAAAATTTGAAGACTAAATAGACCCCATAAACAACATTTGCAGATAAAAGTTGAGTGTTTGTCTTTATTTCGATGTTCAAGTTGGAAATATCTAACATCTTCACCACTGTCCCAAACCTGCACATATTATAAATATTCAAGATTCAATCAGTCATACCCTTTTACTAGTATTCCATAGAGAAAGTTGACAAGTATCCACTACTTTCCCGCTCATCAAAGAAACAGGCAAATATCCTGATTATATTTTTGTCACAATTACTTCCGGTCCTTTTGAGGAGCGAGAAAAGTGCATGTCTTGGCAAGTATCCTGATTATATAATATATATACTAAAAAAAATCTCTACACAAGCTCAAAAATACATAGGTATGCCGTAAACTAATTATTAATACTACCTTAAAGAAATTGTTATGCATAAAATGGTAAAGTAACTAATTTAACAACAATGCATATGCGCCATATGTGTGCTTATCACTTAATAGTAACAAATGCAGAGAGGCAGAGAGAATAACCTTGATTCTGGAAGAGATTTCCACTCACGTCGACAACTATTGTTGTAGGAAAACATTGTCGCTGACACCATTTCATTTCTTTCTCCATCACCATCGAATGACAACTGTTATACAAGAAAATAAAAAATTAGACTCAATGTTATGATTTGTAAATTAACTGCATGTGTGATTTTGAACTATTCCTCAAAAAGTAAAAGATGCATAGAACACCAGAAAATACAACATAACCGATATATGAGAAGAAACTGATTACCACTTTGTCTTGTTGAAGGAGGATTCCCTTCGAAAAAATGTTGTAAAGATCCTCTTTCTTGATGGTAGAATAGATTTCAGGGCATTTTGACATCTTGACTACTTCTTTATAATCTTTAGGCAATTTGGGCTCCCATTTCTCATAATCCTCCTGTATATACATTAACCAATTAATAAACTCATGTTTCATACAGTTACTTACAGTTTATAAAACAGTTAAAGGACATAGTTTAGATATATATGAATCAAAATTTAGCCAATTCTGTCAAGATATAGAAACTTACCTGAAATTCCAATGCTTTCTTGAGTTGTATGACCACTTCATCAGCTGTTGGTCGTTTTTCTCTCCTGTGATGTAAGCATTGAAGGGCAATCCTTGTAAATGTAATATATGACTCTGGCACAATTTGTTCTTTGATACCCTCAAACACTAACTTATCAAGTTTTCCTACATGATATTGATATTTAGCCAAAAAGGGTAAATAAAGGTACTCATCATCTAGCTCTTCAGACGATAGTTTCCCACATAATATGTCGAATAAAACCGCACCCAGCGAGAATATATCAGATTCTTTGGTTAAGAAGTCTGTTTTCAAGTATAGTGGGTCACGATAGCCGATTGTGCCTGTAGCATTGTCGATGACAAAGCCTACATCCTGATTTGTTGGACATACTAAGGAAAGCCCAAAATCACTAATTTTTGCTTTCCAATCATCAAACAGTAGAATGTTGCTGCTGCTGATGTCCCTATGTATCACCATTTCTGGACTTGAAACAGTTCCATGAAGGAACTCCAACCCAATTGCAATATCGATGCAAATTTTAAGCCGCATCACCCACGTAAGACAATCATCGCTCAAGTACCTATCAAGACTTCCTCTAGATGCATACTCATAAACAATAATCTTTTCATCCTCTTCATCAGAGTAGCCTAAAAGACCAATGACATTTTCATGTTTATACTCCATTAGGATATTAAGCTCTGTCATGAATTCAACTTCTCCTTCAGCAGACTTCCTATCCAACCGCTTTGAAGCAATGATGTTATGTCCATGAGTATGACCTTTGTATACATTCCCAAAATCTCCATGACCAATGATATTGTCTTGACTGAAGCTTTGCGTCGCCAACTTTATGTCTTCAAGTGACAGTTTGAGGTTGTCCTTGTGGTTCTCCTGTGAACCATTCGGTCGATTTGATAAGTAAAAAACAGGCCAAAATGCATTTTAGTACCCCCTCTCTCTCAATTTGGAGGCATGGAGAAGAAATGATGCATATGGGATTTAGGAAAAGGGAATTATGTGAAGTTAACTTTATATGCTCATGTAATTTTGTACTTGCTTGGATCTAATAGAGTAATTTAATGGTCATCATAACTAGAGATCATTTTTTTACTAGTTCAAATAAAGGTAACGTCAATATGATAAAAAAAATAATAATAAGGATCCTATCTGTAGTTTGGCATATACCTGGCAGTGTAATGCTTTTTTAAGTTCGTTGATGACAACTTCTATTGTTGGACGTTGCCCTTGAGTTTCTGCCACACATCGAAATGCAATTTCTGAGAATATGTCCAAAGACTCTTTATCGGGTCCTTTACTAAGAGAAAAGACACGTTCATCAGTTTCTTCCTTTATCTTGTGATCAACAATTTCCATTAGTGTTCCCTTTTTAAAATGATCGATTGCAATGGGTGTAATTCCCTTCTCGTTCACTTTCGTGTATACAAGATCATAGGCCAAACTCCCTGTCAAGATCTCAAGCAACACTACTCCAAAAGAGTAAATGTCTGATTTTTTATTTAATCTTCCATACTTCTGATATTCTGGATCCAAATACGTATTTGTACCTGCAATCATATTGGTATTGATAGTGCTGGCCTCTTGATTTGCTGGATGGAATTTAGAGAGCCCAAAATTAGCAATCTTGGCCTCCCAATTATCGCCCAGTAGAATATTCGCGCTCTTGATGTCACGGTGAATTATCTTTTGTTTGTCCTGATCCGTGTTGGTGTGAATGTAATTCAAGCCATGTGCAATATCAACGCATATTTTCAAACGTTGCATCCAAGTAAGAGTAGTCATCTTAACAGTATTTCCCAAATAATCTTCCAGACTTCCTTTAGAAGCAAGCTCATAGACAAGGATCATGTGATCACGACCTTCCTCACAAAAGCCAAGAAGGGAGATTATATTATCGTGTTTACAAGTAGTCAGCATTTCAATTTCTGAAATGAACCCTTGTTCTCCTTGTGTATTGAAGATTCGTTTTATTGCTACAGTGCTTCGTTTCTTGGGAAGATCACATTTATTCTCCCCATCTATCGATGATGATTTGCTGCTATCAAAATGTTTGAGTTCTGCCTTGTATACCATACCATATCCACCTTCCCCAATGCAATATGTGTCGGCAAAATTCTCGGTAGCCAACACTATATCACTAAGTCCAATCTTCAAGTGTTCCAAGTTCTTCCACTGCAACATTAACAACATAAATGCTAGTAAGATATGGGAGTGAAATTATAAAGAAATTGGTTTTAGAACTAAAAGAAATCTATAGAATGTGAACATTTCAATATATCCTTGACTAATGGATTCCTTAAACTTCAATATATACCATTAACGGCTTAAAAATGATTTATGATTTGTGAGTGTGACTATGTGTCAGGTCTATGGTGTAGTTAACTGGCTCAGATGGTGTTTAGATTTCTGAATTTAGGTGTTGATCATTTGGTAGCAAGTAAGTGGTTGGTGGCTGGAAGGAGATTGAAGGGGAATATGGAAGGGTCATCTCAATAAATTGAACCACAGTCGTTATCAAACTTATCATTTTAGACTGTATGCCACGGTTATGAATATGTGACATCAGAAATGTCTAGTCTAATTTCTTCGTAACAGGGATCAAATGTGAAAAGCCTCTAACCATATGCATCATTCGTGTAATTTACCTCTTTTGTTTATTAATTAGGATGACCAGCCTTAAACTAAAACTACTAAAAAATTAATTACCTTCAAGTGATTAGATGATGTACTGTCAGCTGCATTCTTTGGAAGTTCCTGGAAATGATCAGTTGATAATATAACAGTTATTATTACATAAAGTTGATAGATAGAACAGTTATAATCTCAAAAAAAATGATCAACAAGTTGATTTTCTTACTGGATTTTCATGTTTCCACTGAAGTTCCAATGCTTTATCAAGTCTTTTGACAACCTGGTCTATATACGGACGCTTTGCCCGTTCCTCTTGTAAGCAGTAATATGTTGTGTCTGAGAAGATTCTGAATGATTCTGGGTCCATCTGTTTTCGTAAATGCGGATCTACCATATCATCCAAATGAGATTTTTCCAGTTGACTTAATAACCCCTCTCCCAACTCATCTTCATCTTCATCTTTACCTGCACACCGTCCGCACAAGACTTCCAATAACACAACACCGAATGAATACACATCTGACTTGTGGGTCACACCACCAGTCTTTTTATATTTTGGGTCCAGGTATACATTTTCAACAATATCACGAGTAAGAAGAAGATGTTGCCTCCAAGCTACTGTATTTTTCAATGAAAATTCTAAACTAGATAACTTGGGTTCCCATTTGTCATCTAGTAAAATATTCGAGCTCGTGATGTTGCAATGTATGACACTAAAATCTTGTCCAGGATCATAATGGATGTAACTCACTGCATTTGCAACGCTAACACATATCTTCAGCCTTTGCATCCATGTGAGGGTCTGGTCACCTAGATGTCCGCTGAGACTTCGGTTGGCCTCCTTGTATACGATAATGTTGGAATACATATCATCATAAAACCCAATAAGAGACACTAGATTCTTATGTTTGAGACTAGAAAGCAACGATACTTCAGTCCAAAACCTTTTGCTCTCATCTTTTACATAACCTAAATAGAACTTCTTTACAATAATATCGATGAATTGTTCAGAATGTAAGAGACGACCTTTGTAAATTGTTCCATCCTTAAATTTTTCGACAAAATTCTCAAGAGCAAAATAGTTGGTTGCTGATTCTATATCTTTAAAGCTGAGTTTTAAGTGAGAAAGATCTTTGAGGGAAGACTTTGTCTTTTGGCTGACATGGGGCTTAACGTGTGTAGATATGGAGGTGAATGATCCCTATATGTACCAAGCAAGACAACATTACCAAGTGTTCCAAAAATGACACGTGTATATATTAGACCTAAAGTAAATAATTACGTTGTCATGATTGGATGATGTATCTTCAACTTTGGCCGCAACTATTGAGTGTTCCTATAATGCCATAAAGACAGTACTAAGTAAATAATTTTACCCGTGTTAATATTAATATTATATATAAATAGAGATTAGTTATTATTAAAAAAAAAGATGAAAGAGAAAACAATCTTACATGATCCATTTGAAGTTTTAACGCGCCCTCAAGTCTTATGACAATCTCATTTATATTTAGGCGTTCTGATCGTTCTTCATTTAAGCAGTCGTACGCTGTTTTTGCGAAAACATTGATTGATTGCGGATCCATCTGTTTCCATAGATCCGGATCGATTATATCATCGAGTATTTTCTCTCTGTAATGGAAAATGGCCGTTGGAGCCAAATACTTATTATCTTGGTGTAACACCCCCAAAATTTGGTACAGCGGAAGACTCAACTTTCGAGGTGTTACGGGGATTGGTATCCAACACAAGTCATAAAAGAACGAGATAAAGTAAACATGAATAAAAACACATCCAAACGGGGTTTTAAAGTTTCCATTCATCCCAAATCCACCAAAGTAAGGCCCAAAAGATATAAAAGTAGGTCCAGAATACATATCAGAGTTTTTAGAAAAGTAGATCCATAAACCATGTTGCCAAGCCAAGCCTCCAATCCAAGCATCCAAATCATTACTTAATTACCTGAGAAAACGTGCTAAAAGTCAGCTTTCGCTGGTGAGATCATAGGTTTATATTCATAATCAAATCAAGTGGACATATACGCAAAACGCTTGCTAGCTAGACTAGGCCTTACGGGTAATTTTCGTGCATCAAAGCCCTATAGGGGCACCCTAAAACTCATAGGGCCTATAGGTATCCAATCCTCACAAATAAATTCCGCAAATCAGAAATAACCATTAAACATATATTAAGTCCTATAGGTGATCACATTATGGCTGTTTCATTTAACCTTAT
>LBNU01024621.1:17597-33589 GCA_014162995.1 Artemisia annua | reverse complement strand
TCCGGGTCCGACTACGGTACCCAACTAACCTATCTCCGTCAAACTAATGCCGTATCAACCATTGCCGAGACCACGAGGGTCTCGGCCTCCTTATTACTCCATTCGGCCACAAATGAAACAACAACAACAACAATAACAACTAGAAACACATCAATACCAACAAGAACATCAAGTATACATGTAACCCGGGTCGACTTACCAAGTCAAACCCTGAGCCGAGAGACCCACTTGGGTCTCGGCTAACTCCACGAGTCACGAGGACCCAACCCCGAGACCACTAGGGTCTCGGCTAGGCTCAACCACTAGTTCCCCATTATTTTTAGTCAAGATTATATCAAAACCCATTAAAACAATCCGTGTTTCCACGGATGTATGACCACATTGAGGCACCCAAGGTGCCAAAACGATGCTACTCACCTTCTTGCTCTACAAAACTCGCGGATCTACAAGAAATAACAAAGATGGGTTCGGATTTGATGATGAAACGAGGTGTTATAGGGTGTTTTAGGGCGCGTGTAATATACCAAAAGAAAGAGGAGATGATGGGGATTAAGATGGTGGTGGTGGTTTATGGTGGTGACCGGCTGGTGATGGTGTTCGTGTGGCAGGCGGCGGCGACAAGAGAGAGGGAGAAGAAGGGTGTGTGGTGTTGTGTATAATGAAAGGGTTAGGGTTAGGGGAAGGGTTATAAACCCGAATTTTGCACACTTAGTCCCTCTAGTTCTCTTGTTCCAATTTAAGCCACAAATACTTTTAAGTTTAGGTGAATATTACTAACCGGTTTTCCCGTAACACGACCACTTACTTTCAAAGATATTAAACATCGTCGAAATATATATTTTTATAAGCCACCATTAACTCCCAAAACACTTCCCGATTCATATAAAAGATAAAATGTTCATTTAACGTAATAACGCGACCGTTATTCAAAAGATTTAAACTCGTTAGGTTTTTCTAGTGCCGAAGTCAACGTAGTGCCTAATAGACGAGGTGAATTATATCCATGGCATATATCTCATATAAAAATTCCACGATACGAATAAAATTCCAATTAGATTTCATAGAATCAAGTCACCAATTCAAAATAGACATATTCCAATGGAAATAAATTCCACGTATTTCATATCGTTAAAATTTTAAAGTAATGCGGATTTCTAAAATAGCTCCCTAATTTGCCAGTTGTCACACATGGTGGTCAATCATTGATTTCCTACCACATAGTAGTTCAAACAATACTATCCCAAAGGAGTAGATATCCGACTTGTGGTTCACAGTGTTAGTCTCTAAACATGTTGGGTCTACATATCCCTCCCTATCCCAAACTGAAGAAATTGTAGGAGTATGGAAAGAATGGTGCCTTTCAGATGCTTTAATCTTCAAAGAAAGTTCCCAATCCGTTAGCATGGGTTTCCAGTCATTGCTTATCCAAACTGTGTAACTGTTGATATTCCGGTGTATAACGCTAAAATCGCGTGGCTCGTCATAATAAATGTAGCTCAATAAGTTGGCAAGAGCAACACATATCTCCGATCTTCGCACCCAAGTCAACGAAATCGGGTCACTTAGATAGTTGCTGAGACGAAAGTTGCTGAGACGATAGTCGCTCAAATTTGCCCTAGGCAGACGCGTATAGTTGTAAATGATGACCTTCTCGTCATCCTCATCACAAAACCCAAAAATAGAAACGAGATTTTTGTGCTTGAGACTAGAAAGCATGTAAACCTCCGTCCAAAACAGCTCGTTTCTATCCTCATGTTCTGTCTTAAATCTCCGAGTACTGAAATGAATCAACTCACCGCACTGCCATTGATGCCCAAAGTATTTTGTTGCATATAAATGTTCTCCCAGGAGATAGATTGGAGAAAAGTTGTTGGTGAAGGATCGTATGTCTTTTAGGGGGATTCTTAGGTGAGCAAAGTCATCGGGTGAAAACATCATGTTTCTATTTTCATCAAAAAGTGAAGTAAAATAGGTCATTTGGGTTACAAAATGATGCGACTAGATCTGAAAGAACAAATACACAGATCAGAGGAGTGGTGGACTGGTTCAATAGTGATCAATAAGGAGCGAGATAAGTAGTGGTAGGTGATATAAAGGTGTCTTTGCATAATTTAATTCTACAGGCTGTTGACTTCGGTAGTGTATAGGAAACTTCCTCTATTTGTTATACGAGTAGTACTAGTTTACTCTCTGGAAATGGTAAAAGGAAATGGTTTTTAAATTGCATATGGTTTTTAATAGCAAATATCATGATCTTGACAAAAATTTATGAAAGATGCTTATATTATTTCTTTGTTTATACTCCTTTCGTCTCAAAATACAAAACTATTTTAACTTTTTGAATCAAACTTTTAACATTAAATAATTGAGTAGAGTTATAATAAATACCAAACTTTTCTTACATACCAAGGGACTCATCCCCACCATCCATCTAAAAAGAAATCAATGGTTGAGATTAAAAGCATTTAATATTTCACCCATTTTATATAATTTAAATATCTCTTAAACCGTTAATCGTTAAACGAAAGTAATTATACCATCGCGATGAGCATTTAATTATCTTTCTATAGATATGCATTGTGATATATTTTCGACAAAAAAATCATTTTTTTCACTTTTTTTTCGTGGCCGAAAAATATCATATGTGATATATCATATATGATATTACATATCATACATGATATATCATATATAATATCATATATGATATATCATATGTGATTTTTTCGGCCACGAAAAAAAACGTGAAAAAAATGATTTTTTTTTTTTTTTTTTTTTTTTTGTCGAAAGTATATCACAATGCATATCTATAGAAAGATAATTAAATGCTCGTCGTAACGGTATATTTTTTTCGCTTAACGATTAACGGTTTGAAAGATATTAATATTTGAAAAAAAAGGATGAAAGTGGGTTTTTTAAATTGTTAGGATTAATCTCATCCATTAGATCAAATAAAGATGGAGGGAAGATGGAGGGTGGTGATTAGTCCCTTGGTATGTAAAAAAAGTCTGGTCCTCAAATGATCTTAAATCTAAATAATTTCATTTGTATTTTATAGTGCTATGCAAAATATATAAATAGATTGAGTTTTAAATGTATTTTTATTCGTATAATGTCGTATGAACTATGAAACGGGAAAGCGTGTGTTTTAGCAAAGCATGTATAGTTGACCAATTGACCATAAACGATAATGGTATGTAAAAACCCGCATTTTTTTCAAGTCCTTACTCAACCTCAAACTTAAAACTATTTGCATTGGATACTTGAAATTTCACTTTTACGTGTAACCGTTTAGTCAAATCACGTAACCCGGAAAATGATTTTAACGTAAACCGTCATCAAACAAAGATTAGTCTATGTCATACATGAACAAAGTCTTTAAATCTTGCATTTTAAGTGTTTTAACTTATGTGCATGCATGCACAACATATCCAATATCTTAAATACTTATACAATATAAAACAATTTACTCAATTCACCATCTTCATAACAAAATCAACCAACTCATTTTTTTTATACAAAACATATTCAAAAATCTCCTAACTAAATTTATTTTGCAACTACACATCTAAATCTTAAAATATCTCATAAAGTCTTCCGATCACATTTTCTTTACTCCTTTCTTACACCAAACCCACCCCCCAGTGGCGGAGCCAGGAAATCTAGTTGAAAGGGGCAACGAGCGATAAGAACGGTTCGATAACGGGTTGAAATTCTTTTGTAGTAAAATTCAACATGGGTCGGGTCGGGTCGCTATCAATTAATCATACAATCGACAAGATCAGGGACGACCACTGTACTTTGCGAGAAAGTCAAAATGTGCGATTGTGTGTTAACCATAAGAACGAAATCTGAAATTCACTCAACTAACAATAAGATTTGGAGTAAACTTCAAAATACATCCCTGTGGTTTACCCAATTTCGCACCATACATCCCTCTCAAAAAGTTGCAACAAATACATCCCTTCGTTAGTAAAAGTGAACCAATATACATCCCTCAGTTAAAATAAGGACTAACGGTGCAAATTTTTTCTCTGTTATCTCCTAACGAGATAGAACACATTTGCACTGTTAGTCCTCTGGGTTAACGGTATTTGCACCGTTAGTCATTTTTTACGTTTTCTTCCGTTTTTTTCATTTTCGTCCATTTTTTTTACATCTGTTTTTTACGTATTTCGCGTGTTTTCTACGTTTTTCGTCACAGTTTTTTTAACTTTCGTCCGTTTTTAGTTTATACCCGGTTTTTTTACGTTCTTCTTTTTTACGTTTTTTTACGTTTCGCGTTTTACGTCACCCGGTTTTTAAGTTTCTTCCGTTTTTACGTTTACCGTTTTTTACGTTTATTCTGTTTTTCTACATTTCTTTCGTTTTTAATTTTAACCCGTTTTATACGTTTTTTTTTTTAATTTTGACCGTTTTTTTACTTTTCACCGTTTTTTTCATTTCTCCGTTTTTACGTTTTCAGCCGGTTTTTTATGTTTCATCGTTTTTTAAGTCTTCTTCCGTTTTTTTTTACGATCCGTTTTTCTATGTTTACGCCTGCTTTTTACGTTTTCACCTCGGTTTTTTATGTTTTCTTCGTTTTTAACGTTTTTCACCGTTTTTTTTAATGTTTTATTCTGTTTTTTTAAGTTTTTCCTTTATATTACGTTTCTAAGAACCCGGTTTTTACGTTCATTTTACTCTTTGACACGTTTTTTTTGTTTGACGCCCGTTTTTTTTTTTTTATGTATTTACCTTTTTTACGTTTTTCTCATATTTTTTACAGTTTGTCCGTATTTATTCGTTTACGCATGTTTCCGTTCACCCAGCTTTTTACTTGCTCATTTTTCCTTATATGCATGTTTTTTTACGATTTTCGTCGATGTTTTTAGTTTTCGCCCATTATTTTTATGTTTCCCTCTGTTTTTAGTTTTCGCCATTTTTTTACGTTTTGTCCATTTTTTATCCGTAAGAACTTCACATAAAAAAAAAACCAGGTGAAACGTAAAAAAGGGGTAAACATAACATAAATGGTACGAAAAACGTAAAATAGGAGGAAAACGTAAAAAACGACGAAACATAAAAAAAAAATGGACAGAAAAGTAAATCTCGTCTCTTTTTNAAAAAACAGATGAAAACGTAAAAAATAGGCGAAAACGTAAAAAACCGGGTGAAAACGTAAAAAAGCGGGCGTAAACGTAAAAAAAATGGACGAAAACGAAAAAAATGGTAGAAAACGTAAAAAAGGACTAACAGTGCAAATACCGTTAACCCAGAGGACTAATGGCGCAAATGTGTTCTATCTCGTTAGGAGATAGCGGAGAAAAATTTTGCATCGTTAATCCTTATTTTAACTGAGGGATGTATATTGGTTCACTATTACTAACGGAGGGATGTATTTATTGCAACTTTTTCGAGAGGGATGTATGGTGCGAAATTGGGTAAACCACAGGGATGTATTTTGAAGTTTACTCTAAGATTTGACTAATTTCGTCTTATATAAGTCACTGGGCTAATCACCTACAAAATATTAACACATGACTAAAAAGAAAACAAGTTGAGAGTGGTTTCAAGAAAAAGTTGCAGTAAAAGAGTACTCATGTCACATTTCACATATTTTACATTGGTTAAGTTCTTTAATACACATCGGTACTAGCCACAAGTCATATACAATAGAATAATCGATATGTCCATTGACTAATTAATTTTTCATCCCACTTTCCCACTTCCCAATTAAAACTCATCTTCTTCATTGTGTTTTCTCACTCACAAAACCAGAGGAAAGAAACAAACCATGGACAAGTCTACTTATGCAACGAAATACCAATTATTTGTCACTTGCGCTTTCTCGTAAGCAACATCGAGGGCACTCAGAGTTCTGAGTTGGCGGCTTGATTTCTGAATTTAGGTGTTGATCATGTGGTAGCAAGTAAGTGGTTGGTGGCTGGAAGGAGATTGAAGGGGAATATGGAAGTGTCATCTCAATAAATTGAACCACAGTCGTTATCATTTTAGACTGTATGCCACGGTTATGAATATGAGACATCAGAAATGTCTAGTCTAATTTCTTCGTAACAGGGATCAAATGTGAAAAGCCTCTAACCATATGCATCATTCGTGTAATTTACCTCTTTTGTTTATTAATTAGGATGACCAGCCTTAAACTAAAACTACTAAAAAATTAATTACCTTCAAGTGATTAGATGATGTACTGTCAGCTGCATTCTTTGGAAGTTCCTGGAAATGATCAGTTGATAATATAACAGTTATTATAACATAAAGTTGATAGATAGAACAGTTATAATCTCAAAAAAAATGATAAACAAGTTGATTTTCTTACTGGATTTTCATGTTTCCACTGAAGTTCCAATGCTTTATCAAGTCTTTTGACAACCTGGTCTATATACGGACGCTTTGCCCGTTCCTCTTGTAAACAGTAATATGTTGTGTCTGAGAAGATTCTGAATGATTCTGGGTCCATCTGTTTTCGTAAATGCGGATCTACCATATCATCCAAATGAGATTTTTCCAGTTGACTTAATAACCCCTCTCCCAACTCATCTTCATCTTCATCTTTATCTGCACTCCGTCCGCACAAGACTTCCAATATCACAACACCGAATGAATACACATCTGACTTGTGGGTCACACCACCGGTCTTCTTATATTTTGGGTCTAGGTATACATTTTCAACAATATCACGAGTAAGAAGAAGATGTTGCCTCCGAGCTACTGTATTTTTCAATGAAAGTTCTAAACCAGATAACTTGGGTTCCCATTTGTCATCTAGTAAAATATTCGAGCTCGTGATGTTGCAATGTATGACACTAAAATCTCGTCCAGGATCATAATGGATGTAACTCAATGCATTTGCAACGCCAACACATATCTTCAGCCTTTGCATCCATGTGAGGGTCTGGTCACCTAGATGTCCGCTGAGACTTCGGTTGGCCTCCTTGTATACGATAATGTTGGAATACATACTATCATAAAACCCAATAAGAGACACTAGATTCTTATGTTTGAGACTAGAAAGCAACGATACTTCCGTCCAAAACCTTTTGCTCTCATCTTTTACATAACCTAAATAGAACTTCTTTACAATAATATCGATGAATTGTTCAGAATGTAAGAGACGGCCTTTGTAAATTGTTCCATCCTTAAATTTTTCGATAAAATTCTCAAGAGCAAAATAGTTGGTTGCTGATTCTATATCTTTAAAGCTGAGTTTTAAGTGAGAAAGATCTTTGAGGGAAGACTTTGTCTTTTTGCTGACATGGGGCTCAACGTGTGTAGATATGGAGGTGAATGATCCCTATATGTACCAAGCAAGACAACATTACAAAGTGTTCCAAAAATGACACGTGTATATAGGGGCCGTTTGGTTTGATGATAGGAATAACAATTGGTATGAGTTTGATACTAGTGGTGGGCCTCTCAAGAATGATAGATTCATACCAAGGTTCTTTGCCACCTTTGATGTATACCCAATATATGGATTTCACCATACCGATTACCTTGAAACAAACAACATATCATTCCCATACTCATTCCTTCATTCCCATAGGTTCAAACCAAACGCACCCTTAGACCTAAAGTAAATGCTGTAATTACCTTGTCATGATTGGATGATGTATCTTCAACTTTGGCCGCAACTATTGAGTGTTCCTATAATGCCATAAAGACAGTAATAAGTAAATAATTTTACCCGTCTTAATATTAATATTATCAATAGATAGAGATTAGTTATTATTAAAAAAAGATGAAAGAGAAAACAGTCTTACATGATCCATTTGAAGTTTTAACGCGCTCTCAAGTCTTGTGACAATCTCATTTATATTTGGGCGTTCTGATCGTTCTTCATTTAAGCAGTCATACGCTGTTTTTGCGAAAACATTGAATGATTGCGGATCCATCTGTTTCCATAGATCCGGATCGATTATATCATCGAGTATTTTCTCTCTGTAATGGAAAATGGCCGCTGGAGCCAAATACTTATTATCTTGGTGGTCAATCATTGATTTCCTACCACATAGTAGTTCAAACAATACTATCCCAAAGGAGTAGATATCCGACTTGTGGTTCACAGTGTTAGTCTCTAAACATGTTGGGTCTACATATCCCTCCCTATCCCAAACCGAAGAAATTGTAGGAGTATGGAAAGAATGGTGCCTTTCAGATGCTTTAATCTTCAAAGAAAGTTCCCAATCTGTTAACATGGGTTCCCAGTCATTGCTAATCCAAACTGTGTAACTGTTGATATTCCGGTGTATAACGCTAAAATCGCGTGGCTCGTCATAATAAATGTAGCTCAATAAGTTGGCAAGAGCGACACATATCTCCAATCTTCGCACCCAAGTCAACGAAATCGGGTCACTTAGATAGTTGCTGAGACGAAAGTTGCTGAGACGATAGTCGCTCAAATTTGCCCTAGGCAGACGCGTATGCATGTAAATGATGATCTTCTCGTCATCCTCATCACAAAACCCAAAAATAGAAACGAGATTTTTGTGCTTGAGACTAGAAAGCATGCAAACCTCCGTCCAAAACAGCTCGTTTCTACCCTCATGTTCTTTCTTAAATCTCCGAGTACATAAATGAATCAACTCACCGCACTGCCATTGATGCCCAAAGTATTTTGTTGAATATAAATGTTCTCCCAGGAGATAGACTGGAGAAAAGTTACTGGTGAAGGATCGTATGTCTTTTAGGGGGATTTTTAGGTGAGCAAAGTCATCGGATGAAAACATCATGTTTCTATTTTCATCAAAAAGTGAAGTAAAATAGGTCATTTGGGTTACAAAATGATGCGACTAGATCTGAAAGAACAAATACACAGATCAGAGGAGTGGTGGACTGGTTCAATAGTGATCAATAAGGAGCGAGATAGGTAGTGGTAGGTGATATAAAGGTGTCTTTGCATAATTTAATTCTACAGGCTGTTGACTTCGGCAGTGTATGGGAAACTTCCTCTATTTGTTATACGAGTAGTACTAGTTTACTCTCTGGAAATGGTAAAAGGAAATGGTTTTTAATAGCAAATATCATGATCTTGACAAAAATTTATGAAAGATGCTTATATTATTTCTTTGTTTATACTCCTTTCGTCTCAAAATACAAATCTATTTTAACTTTTTGAATCAAACTTTTAACGTTAAATAATTTTATTTGTATTTTATAGTGCTATGCAAAATATATAAATAGATTGAGTTTTAAATGTATTTTTATTCGTATAATGTCGTATGAACTATGAAACGGGAAAGCGTGTGTTTTAGCAAAGCATGTATAGTTGACCAATTGACCATAAACGATAATGGTATGTAAAAACACGCATTTTTTCAGGTCCTTGCTCAACCTCAAACTCAAAACTATTTGCATTGGATACTTGAAATTTAACTTTTACGTGTAACCGTTTAGTCAAATCACGTAACCCGAAAAATGATTTTAACGTAAACCGTCATCAAACAAAGATTAGTCTATGTCATACATGTACTAAGTCTTTAAATCTTGCATTTTAAGTGTTTTAACTTATGCGCATGCATGCACAACATATCCAATACCTTAAATACTTATACAATATAAAACAATTTACTCAATTCACCATCTTCATAACAAAATCAACCAACTCATTTTTTTTATACAAAACATATTCAAAAATATCCTAACTAAATTTATTTTGCAACTACACATCTAAATCTTAAAAAATCTCATAAAGTCTTCCAATCACATTTTCTTTGCTCCTTTCTTACACCAACCCACCCCCAGTGGCGGAGCCAGGAAATCTAGTTGAAAGAGGCAACGAGCGATAAGAACGGTTCGATAACGGGTTGAAATTCTTTTGTAGTAAAATTCAACATGGGTCGGGTCGGGTCGCTATCAATTAATCATACAATCGACAAGATCAGGGACGACAACTGTACTTTGCGAGAAAGTCAAAATGTGCGATTGTGTGTTAACCATAAGAACGAAATCTGAAATTCACTCAACTAATAATAAGATTTGACTAATTTCGTCTTATATAAGTCACTGGGCTAATCACTTACAAAATATTAACACATAAGTAAAAAGAGAACAAGTTGAGAGTGGTTTCAAGAAAAAGTTGCAGTAAAAGAGTACTCATGTCACATTTCACATATTTTACATTGGTTAAGTTCTTTAATACACATCGGTACTAGCCACAAGTTATATACAATAGAATAATCGATATGTCCATTGACTAATTAATTTTTCATCCCACTTTCCCACTTTCCAATTAAAACTCATCTTCTTCATTGTGTTTTCTCACTCACAAAACCAAAGGAAAGAAACAAACCATGGACAAGTCTACTTATGCAACGAAATACCAATTATTTGTCACTTGCGCTTTCTCGTAAGCAACATCGAGGGCACTCAGAGTTCTGAGTTGGCGGTACTATACTTTTTTTCTCCTAATTTGACATTTTTTTCTTATGAATTTAGTGTTTCTCCAAGAACTTGGTTGGGGACATGCCCTCCCCCCCCAATCTCTACATANCTTTAATTAAGCATGGATGAAACAAGGGTGAAAAACCCTTGAAAATACAGTAAAATTCGACCTAGGGTTTATCCCTAAAGTTCACTAGGGTGTTACAATCCCCCCCTAGCGACTCAATGTCATCGAGGAGGTTTGCCCTACCATCTCAAACGTCTCAGAAGTGCCTATGATGCCACTTGTAACATCCCAAATACTTAGACCACATTATTGTTCGCTTTGCCCTCTCACGACTTTGCTTTCGTGGTCCTCATCTGAAGACTTCCCATGAAGTAGAGCATGCTTAACTGCAAAGTACATGAGAACTCTACCCGCAATGGACCACAAAAACTTGTTGTGTCATAGTATGGAAAATGTTATCTTATACACCTAGCATCACCACAACCAATGTGATATTTTTCTAGGGTGTCACGTAAAATTATATATTGACTTATAGACGAGATCCTTATTCAAAGTTATGTTGGTGTAACGTACAAGCACAACTCTTAGAGAGCTGTATCTACTAAACTCTAAGTAAAGCAGATTTCTAATAAGACGACGATATATTTGAAAGAGAGAAACATGTATCGGTCATAATAAATGTGACAAGCTCACGTACGTACGTGCATAATATCTAATAAAAGAATCTATAACTAGCGGTTTTTCACATTTCTTCCCTATAAATAGCAAACTATCTTTCTCATTTAACACACACAATACCCTCTCAAATACACACTCATCTGAGCCTTTTCAAGTAGTTTTTAAGTAAGGTTAAAGAGTTTTTATAAGGCTTTGCTAAGGGTTACACAAAACCTAGGGTTTGGAGTTCATACACAGGGTTTTACTTGAGGTTCTTTTGGTTCCTTGCACAAAACATCCACCATCTTTTAGTCGTGGTTAAGACTTTCGGGTTACATTTCAAGCTTTCACATTTATTTCCATTATCATTGCTTGCTAAGCTGAGTTCTTGTAGCCCATTTTTACTTGTATTTTCCTTGGGGGAAATAGTACTCAAATGATATTTTTACTATTTTTACGCTGTGATACACTATTTTCATGTTTTGGACAATAAGTGCGGTTTTATTGCAATATATGCCTTGTTGCATGGGTTCATCATATGTGTTCATTTGTGCACAATTAATTAACTCTGTTATGGAGCCGAAGCATTGATAGTACTATCGGGAATGCTACCCCATCCCCGACACTGGGCGTCGGTGGACATTGATTGTAACATGTAGCATGTAACATTTGTGAGGTTTAATTGTTGCAAGCTTGTGGTTCATTCAGTGCTTACATTTGTACATCATGCTTGCTATTGTCCTAAACTATATTATGCACAGCAAACGCGGTTTACATTCTAAACCTGCGAGTTCACCAACTTTATGTTGACGTTTTCGAGTATCCATTTTCAGGTGTTAACAATGATGTTGCTTAGGAGGTTGAGTTCTAGCCTTACTTAATAAGACTTAAGACAAGACCCTCCCGGGGTGTGTTCCACTGGAGTTACGCATTTAGTACTTAATTATAGTTTCGTTGTTTGTATGGACTTATGTATTTGTTAACTTGTATTCATCCCGAGTTTTAGGGTTTGTAAGACTTATGACTATGTTCGCATGGACTTTATTCAGTGACATCTCTATTAGTTTGATACCTTGTTGATAACCATCAAATTGTATTTATTTTGTTGTATTATTATGAGGTTTGATACTTAATTGCTTCATATTTTGTTTTATATGATTTATTTGAGCATTATGCAAAGAGATGCAGAATTGAGAGATTTTTTTGCTTGAAAATGTGCAAAAACTGTAGCAGTCCACATATGAGGCGTATATGCATGTGAATATATACGTTGTATCCCTTTTTGAAGTATTCAATACAAGTAAAGTCAACAGATATATACGGCGTAACTCCTTCACATGGAATACGCTGTATCGCTAGTGAAGACTCAAGGATTATCCGCATCACAAGATCTATATGGCGTAACTCATACTCATGAGATGCGCCGTAACCAATGACATTAAATTTAACAAGAGTTCATGCTACGTAACTCATACTTAACCTCTACACAGTAATGACTAAAAGATATGGAAGAATTCTACATTTTGAGGATATACGGCATAACACATTACTTAAGGTTACGCCGTATACATGTTGGGCTTAGAAAAAGTATAATACAAGCTCTAATTCCCTCATAAGTTAACCACCCATTCCACCTCCTAGTTGAATACCACGACTAAGATTTCATTCCAAGCCATTTTTCAGCATCATTGAAGACCTTTTCAAGGGAGAATCACGAAGCAAACATCATTCAAGATAGATCGACATAGAGTAATTGTATCAAACGCTATGTTTCTTACTTTTTCAATTTTAATCATAGAATTTGCTGTATTTTACAACATGTCCGGCTAAACACCTTTGGTGTTAGCCTAGTTATGAAGTAATAATTTGTTATGATCAATGTTTTGTCGTTTATTTATTGATTTCGTTGGATATTTATGTGCTTGTGATTGAATCCTTGCATTGTGGTAGTATTTAGAAGTGTTTAGTTCCTAACCACTAGGAGAATTGACCATATTCCTTAAGAAATTAGGTTGACCAAGGGATTCACGACCCTTTGGTTGTATAGGGACCGACCAAGTCACCACCTAAATAAATATAAAATACTTAAACCGTGTTAGATAAGTTGCTTAAATGACACACTTAGGCTTTTCAGTGCTAAAATGACCATAAGTTAGCAGGTGGACAAGTCACATAGGTAGTTGATGTGTAATGATTAGGGAATAGTATGCATGTGATGACCGTCATATCTAGACTAGGAACTATAGGCTTAACCATAATGACCAACTATGGCTAGTGAAATAAGAATCACCAACGAAGCAGTAATTAGACATTGCACTAGAAACATAGACATAACATTGATTATGGATTAACTAGATTGACCCATTTTCTCTCCTTGATTAGTACACACCCGCTTTTTATTTCAGTATTTACTTTATTTCTTCAATTTAATCTTGACAATTAAGTTGATTAGTTTAAAACTCAAATAGATAGACCACTTCATAGCTGTTGGGACGACCTCGGATTTACCATTGCCTCACTGCGTACGATAGGGTACGCCACCCTTTAGTATAGGTGTTGATCCAATTAGGTAGACGAGACACTATAAATTTAAGACCTGATTAACACGTATCACTTATGTTTTATGTTATGAAGTCACACCCCGATTATCATTCCGCTGTGATATTTTGGGGGTGTGACATGGTAGGTTGTCTTTACAACTTTTAAGTAAGGAGCAGAATAGACCATGATTATTGGTTGCTCATGTTTAATTGTTTAAGGCTGAAACATGAAAAAAAATAGCATTTAATATATAAATGTAGATAAATAATTCAAGTGAACATTACCTAAGTACCCTATTTGGGATTTGTTTTATAAAACGAGGACTAACTTTTTTTTCTTTTCCTATTTGTCCATTTAATCTGTTATGTACGATACACTAGTCAACAAGGCTACCCCCAACAAACCAACACGTACCCCTTTTTTTCATTTGCAAACAAGATTCAAGGTTAGGTCCAACTCCAAAAGGTTCCCCCAACCCCCCACCCCCCATATCATATTTCGTGAATAGTGGGGCCCATGTCATATTTTGTAAATAAAAGGGGGCTAATAGTGGGATTATAGTCACGTATTACATTGGGAAAACGATGATATCTTAAGTTTAAAAACCCCATTTGATCCAATTTTCACGGCCACGTTTAAGTTAAAGAGTCTATTACAACTTTCATTTGTAACACAATAGTTGGTTCTTAGCAAATTTTGTGAGTTTTAGCCAATAAAGTTTGGTGTGCAGTTTTTGACATAGTTTACAGTTTATTTTCTATTTTAATCATCAGGAGGAGTTATGGAATGAGCCACCCGACAAAATAACCACAAGACATAGACCTACAACCTATATTTTTACCTAAGGTCCAATGTCTACTAAGTTGTCCAGCTAATTCCATCTTTGAGGCTAATCAAAATTTCAGTCTTGTAACTATTATCTAGGGCTTGTTTAAGCTACTTTTTATGATTTAAAAGTGTTGTACAATGTCCAAATATTACAAAACAATACTTGCAACATAAAACCACATGCAATACAGTTATACAGTAGTTTATTACAAAAAATAAATCTTAACAAGAATAATAAACAATGGTCTTACACGGAAAGTGAAGAAAAACAAAAAGAATTGAACACCAAAACAAGTCAACCCTTAATCACCAACAACCTTACCTAACCTTCTAATTTGTAGCCCAATCCTATAAACCCTTCTTTTAAACCTTTGTAAACGCTCCAATGAAACTCTTGATCAAACCCTTGCAATTACTTTCAAAATAACCCTAAAATACTTGCAAAACTTCCAAATATTACCCAATGATCTTCCCAATAAAACTTTAGTAATCTTCAATTTAACCCAAGAACACAAACTTGTATGGAAAGAAATGAACCAAGAAAACCCTTATGATCACTAAACCTTCACTTATAACACTTAATCTTGTACTAAAAATCAAATGAGATGGTGATTTTTGGTGGTTAAGCGGGACGCCAAAAGAGAGAGGAAGAGAGGATTTGGTGAAGTTATCTTGTATCAAACGAGGAGATAAATGTGTTAGTATGAGTTAGTGGATACATCCATCTAAGTGGTATACACATGTTATCACCAAATTCAAGAAGTATCCTCACCAAGACATGTGGTCTTGGTCAGTATTTAGAACCGGCCACCAAAGGGGTGATGTGGGTTAGTGGCTGATTTTTGTATAAACTTGAGCTACAATGTGTAGTTTGATCCTGCTAATTGTAAACGTAATGTTCTTAAGATGCGAAATGTAAAACCAAGTAACATAAAAATCCAAAACTTATAAAAATGTTAAAACTTATCTGTAAAATACTCATAAACTTAAATATACATGGTTCTTGTGTTAGATTCGAATAGTAGAAGAGTTTTAGAGAGAGAAAGTGAGTTAGGAGGGAGCCTTTCTAGAGAGAGAAACAAGATGAATATTAGATTAGAATGAAAGGTCCAACCCTCTACCTTGGGTGGTAGAGGGTATTTATACAAAGTTCCTAAGTGCCTCATGAAACAGGCTGTAGAGCGAGCACAATGGGTGAAGACCCGACTCACTCCACGAATACTATTTACATACTAATAAACTATTAATCTACTAACTACTATGATAAATACTACGAGCTACTTGTGCTTGAATATACTCGGGGTGACCGACTCTTTAATGTGAATAAACGTATTCCTAACAATCTCCCCCTAAGGGAGGTCACCCCGGAAATTAAGACTTGAATTCCAGCATTCCGATCTTTGAAGATGTCTTTGTAGCTCGTAGTCTCTGATTCTTAATTGTTGCAAGCTTTGTGCATTCAGCAGTAGATTTGATATGACTTGTTCAAGGCGTTGGATGACCGTTGACATGACTCCGTGTTTATCATCCAAAAGAGTAGCTTCAAGTCATCTTTGTGTGGTAACGTCTCCAT
>LBNU01024620.1:7627-39967 GCA_014162995.1 Artemisia annua | reverse complement strand
CGTCTTTGTTGTTGGATGGACGGCTTGGCATCGTTTTCAAGTAAAATCTTGTGGGTGCAAAAACGAGGGTCTATGCCCTTGATGTCGGAAATACGCCAAGCGATGGCATTTTTGTGCTTTTTGAGCATGTCAACGAGACGGTTCTTCTCCTCATCTTGAAGGTGTTTGGAAATGATGACGGGAAGTTTGTCGGTTCCTTCTAGAAAAGCGTATTCAAGATGAGGAGGCAATTCTTTAAGCTCAAGTTTTGGAAGTTTTTCTTCAGATGGTTCGACCTTTTTGACTTCTTCAACAAAGAGTTTCTTCGGAGGGAGAGGTGAAAAAGGATCTTCATTCAAAAGTTGTTCAAGCATAAGAATGTCTCCCTCCGGATCATAATAAGAATCATCATCATCGCCAACGAATGAAGATGTATCAACGGATAAAAATTCATCGACTTCTTCCAAGAGGAGGAAATCACCTCCTTCAAATGGAGTGAAGGAAGGGGAAGAGTCGGCAATTATGGGTTGAAAGGTAGGTGAAGAATCATCAGTAGAGGGTGAAGGGGTAGAATTATTTGAAGGGGTGGAGGAAGAAGAAGTGGGATTGCCACTTGAAAATCCGAGTACCTCTTGGGAATACTCTTCAGAAAGTTCATCAACTTCATCAAGGATATCGATTTTGCTTATGGTCATGGGCTCATTGGTGGAAGAATATCTTGCTGTTTGATCCAAATTAAACGTAACGGCTTCGTGACCATCTCGCAAGGTAATTTCTTCATCGTAAACATCAATCAAAGCACGGCCCGTCTTTAGGAAACCTCGTCCAAGAATGAGAGGAACCCTTGGATCAGGATCAAAATCGACGACAACAAAATCAGCCGGAAAGTGAAATTTTCCCACATTGACGATGACATCTTCGGCTATGCCTTTAGGACGAGAGGTAGAACGGTCGGCAAGCTCGAGAGTCATGCGTGTCGGAGTCAAAGGGGGTAACGACAACTTCTGCCAAACGGAAAACGGCATGAGGCTAATGCTAGCACCTAAATCGGCTAAGGCGAAACATTGAACCATTCCGGGAAAATTGCATGGAATTAAGAACTTGCCGGGGTCTTCAAGCTTTTCGGGAAGCTTTTTAAGGAGAACTGCCGAGCAATTCGCATTCAAAGGTGTAGTCGACATTTCATACAATTTATCCTTATTATTTAACAAGTTTTTAAGCATTGATGAAAACTTTGGCATTAACACAACAGCATCAGCAAGACTCAAATCAAAGCGAATGTCTTGAAACATCTTAAAGAATTTTTCCTTCATTATGTCATTTTTATCTTGACGTTTTTGCTCATTAAGACGAAAAGGATATGGAAGACTTGTTTTAACTGGTTCATCTTGTTCAAAAACAATTTTCTCTTTTCCTTTTGAAACATTAGCATTTTCATTTGACGATTGAACCACCGGAGGTTGGATATTTTCGGTCCTTCCTTGGTGAATAGGAATTCTCGTATCCGTTGTCACCTCGGTTGCACGGTCTACTACCTTTGAAGGAGGAGGAGTATAAGAGGTAGTTGGAACCGTTGGCTCTTTGTAAGAAACGCCACTGCGTGTTGTGATCGCCTTGACATCGCCCCTCGGGTTAGCGATCGTGTTGCTAGGTAAAGAAGTGGTACCCGAACTCGAGGGTCGATCATTTAAACGCTTGTTTAATTCAGCCATTTGATTAACCAACATATGATTCATTTCCTCTTGTTTTTTAATTTGTGCCTGCTGGCTTTGCAAAAAGGTTTGGTTGTTTTGATTTTGACGAAGTAATTCTGCTAACAACTCATCCGTGTTTGAATGATTTTGCACAACACCTTGATTCTGGTTAAAAGTTTGCCCACGGGCATTGTTGTTAAAACCTTGACTTTGATTTTGAAAATGATGATTTCCTTGATTATTATTTCCATAATTAGCACCTTGGTTACCAAAATTTCCTTGATTATTTTGAAAATTCTTGTTTTGGTTAAAACCTTGAGTTTGATTTTGAAAACCTTGTGTTGCACGACTTTGATTGACTTGATTACCACGGTTTGGCACGTATTGGTTTGAAGTCGGGTTTGTAAAACCTGGTGGTGGTCCAAGAAAGTTGGTTGAACGGTAGCTGAGAAGATTGCGATCTCCTTGGGTTTGGTACGTGTTACCAACCATGTTTGCTGCATACACATTCTCTTGGGTGAAAGAACTGGTTGTTGGACATTCGAAGTATGAATGGGGACCACCACAAGTTTCGCAACTTGGGTTAACTGCATTAATGGTTTGAAAAGGTTGTTCTTTTTGTTGGATCAAAATCCCAATTTGCTTCGTAAGAGTAGCGATGGCATCAGCATTTTGTTGGGTTCTTGTCATGAATTCCTCGTTGTCTTTGGTACTAGCACTAGATGCTTGCGTTTTGTTTCGTGAAGTTCTTACTCTTGCCTTGTTCTCGATGATGGTGAACACATCTTGGGCGTTTCGAGATAACAAATTACCACCTGCAGCAGAATTGAGTGAATCTTGATCAACGGGATTCAAACCATTATAGAAGGTATCGATTTGATGCATTTCAGAAAACCCGTGATTAGGACACTTTTCGAGTAACTCTTTGAATCGATCCCAAGCTTCGTTGAATGATTCATCGAAAGCTTGTTGAAAACGAAGGATCTGAGAACGAAGATTTGAGGTTTTTGATGGTGGACAGAATTTGTTAAGGAACTTGCTAGCCAAATCATCCCAAGTATGAATCGAATTGGGGGGTTCTTTGTCTAGCCAAGCACGAGCAGCTCCTTTGAGAGAAAAGGAAAACAGTTTCATTTTGACAACATCATGATTGAACTTTATGGTTTCAGCAATATCGGTTAAGTTCCGAATGTGAGCATGAGGATCTTCGTGGTCAAAACCATGAAAGGCCATACCCGAAATAAGATTGATTACGCCGTGATTGATTTCGAAATTATTTCCTTGAATATCGGGAATCACAATAGCTCGTTTCACACCTTGGAAAGGCGTTTGAAGTTGATCTTCGATGGGACGAGGATCATGAAGAGGTTGGTTACCACCCACCGGCGGGTGTTCACCATTGTCTTGTGTACCGTTGTTGTTGTTGTTATTCATCTCGGTGATGAAATATTGAGGATCACGTAACTCGGGTACGCTCCTTTGCTTTCGTCTACGACGGCTCCGATTAGTAGGCACTTCAAGATAAGAAAACTCGTTCAAGTTAGACTTGGAACGAGTGATCATACAAATCAAAACAAAGTGTAAAAGAAAGGAAAAAGGAAAATCTTTTTGGTTTTTATAAGTTTATAAAAAAAAATAGAAAATATTTTTGGCTTTTATAGGTTTTATAATTTTTAGTTGTTTTTGTTTTTAAGAAAAACGTTAACTTCTAAAAGAAGGATCTTCAAAACTCAAGTCTCGAACGACGAATGACTTAATCTTAATCAACCGCTCCCCGGCAGCGGCGCCAAAAATTGATACGTTAAAGTCTAGCAAGCAAGCTTGTAAACCACGAGGATCGTTGTCCCAACGAGGGTTGAAATTGATCTTGTCACTCGAGTCGTGAGTTATGTGAGATGAATAGGTTGAAAAGATTTGATTTGGTTTTAACTAAACTACGAAAGGTTTGCATAAAGTTTAAATGAAATAAAGAACGATAAGAAAAGAAATAAGTTTAACTATGAAAGAAAACATGAGACTAAGTAAAGCGAAAAAGAAATAAAAGTTTAAACTAAGAAAGAAAGAAATAAAGAAAATGTTTTTGTTGTTTTGTATTTTAATTAACAAAAGAAAATTGACTAAGTTAAAAGATTTAAAGAAAATTTGACAGAGTAACGGTAGGAAATTAATAAAAGAAAACTCCACTCGATAAACGATGGAGTGTAAATAAGCCTAGCTCGGCTTGTGAAATAAACAAGACACGACACTAAAAAGATTAAGACTCGAAGACTAAAGTGAAACTCAAACTAATACTCGCTAAGTACTGAATAAAAAAAAAACAAACTCGCTATCATATTACAAAAACGAAACTCGCTAAGGTTTTGAAAAACATGAAACTCGCTAGGACTATTCAAAACCAAACTCGCTATCATAAGATAAAAACTAAACTCGCTATGTATTAAAAATAACCAAACTCGCTAGACCTATAAAATGAAACTCGCTAAACACACATAAAAAAAACAAACTCGCTAAGTACTTTAGAAACTAAACTCGCTACCTAAACCAAACTCACTAGCTAGGTCCATACTCGCTAACCTATGAATGATACTCGCTAGGATACCAAACTCGCTAGACAACATACTCGCTAGGAACATTAATAAAACTATACTCGCTACTCACTCCAAGAAACATACTCGCTAGGCAGTCTTGAAACTCGCTAGCATATGAAAAGTAACTTACTCGCTAGGTTTGAGACCATACTCGCTAGAAAGAAAAAATACACATAACTCGCTATTTTGGGGTTTAAGAGGTACGAGACATTTTTTTACGTAAAATTTTTATAAAAACTTAATGAAAACTTATTTAGACTCAATATTAAGCAAAACCAATACTCAAAATAAGCTATAGAATACGTAACTAATCAAAATAAGCAAAACATATTTCTAGGGCTTGTAACTAAAAATCTAGTTTAGACTCAAAATAAAGATTAAAAAGCTAAAGATAACGACTTTAAAACTTGTAAATAAGCTAGAACAAAACGTAAATAAAGCTCTCTCAAGCTACCAAAACCCAAATAAGCTCAAGTCATCATAAAGAGGCACGAAAATTACTTCTCATGCAAAGGTGGTGCAAGACTTATATGAGCTTATATTGAATCAAGATAGAAGTAAGAAGCTTGAATAAGATGAAAAGAAAGATTGAAATAAGCTAGGAAAAAAGCAAAGTAAAAGACTAAGACATGGAAATAAAAGCTTGCATAATAAAAATCTTACACTACAACATGAAAATAAACTAAATTCTAACCAAAAACTAAAAACTAACTAAAAACAACAAGACTAAAATGAGGCCATGGGGTGGTATTTAAGGGAGTCTAGGTGACTAATCCCTTGTTTTACATTTTGCACTTAGCCCCTTAGTCTTTATAATTTTGTTCATACAAAGCATAAACTAGAGATACGACACTATCTTAACTTTCTAAAACATGACTATAGTATCTTGTACTTTCTTGAGCCTTTGAGAAATAATTCATCTTCACGGGCTTTTCATGAGTAGATTTCTTCTTTTGCTTCTCTTTCAAACTCTTTTCCACATCTCGTGCTCTTTTTGGGCTTTTAGGTTGCTTTTTGTGATGTTTTAGCAATATCCATACCTGCACAGTCATAAACACAAAAACACGATATCTTTGGCTTTGAACGTTAGTTTTTGGTCCAAAATAGTCTAATAATGGTGAATAAAAGGTATGTGAATAAGCACATACCAATCTGGTTTATTCATTAAGTACTTAAGGGCCGAATGATCCGTATACACTATGCACTTCTTCAAGAGAAGATATGGTCGGAATTTTTCAAAAGCATAAATGACGGCCAACATCTCTTTCTCAGTAGTAGTGTAATGAAATTGAGCATCGTTCATCGTTTTGATTGCATAGTGTATCGGTTGGAAATGCTTATTCTTTCGTTGCCCCAAGACCGCCCCGATAGCATAATCGCTAGCATCGCACATAAGCTCAAAAGGCAAGTCCCAATCGGGGACAACTAAGATAGGAGCCTCAGTTAACTTCTTCTTTAGAATATTAAATGCATCAAGGCACTCATTTGAGAAGATAAACGGGGCATCCTTTTCAAGAAGGTGGGTCAAAGTCGGGCTATCTTAGAAAAGTCTTGAATGAAACGTCGATAAAAACCGGCATGACCGAGGAAACTTCGAATTCCCTTGACGGTCGTGGGATGAGGTAGTTTTGCGATCACATCGACTTTAGCCCTATCAACCTCAATCCCGGCCTTAGAAATCTTATGGCCAAGGACTATACCCTCTTTAACCATAAAGTGACACTTCTCCCAATTTAGAACCAAGTTAGTGTCTTCACACCGTTGGAGCATTTGTTCTAAATGGGAGAGACAAGATGTAAACGAATCACCATATACCGAAAAGTCATCCATAAAGACCTCCATCGTTTTCTCGATCAAATCGTGAAATATGGCCATCATGCAACTTTGGAACGTGCCTGGAGCATTGCATAAGCCGAAGGGCATACGTCGATAATCAAACGTTCCATAAGGGCAAGTAAAAGTGGTATTTTCTTGATCCTGGGGATCAATCGGGATTTGAAAGTATCCAGAAAAACCATCAAGAAAACAATAGAACTCATTTCCCGCAAGACGTTCGAGCATTTGATCAATAAAAGGGAGCGGGAAATGGTCTTTACGAGTAGCATCATTAAGTTTGCGGTAGTCGATACACACTCTCCATCCGGTGACGAGACGTGTGGGGATTAACTCATTATCCTCGTTCTTCACAACGGTAATTCCACCTTTCTTTGGAACACAATAGACCAGGCTAACCCATGGACTATCAGAAATGGGGTAAATCATCCAAGCGTCGAGGAGTTTGATAACTTCTTTTTTAATGACTTCATGAATTTTTGGGTTAACCCGTCGTTGTTGTTGGATCACGGGTTTGAAATTATCTTTAAGAAAAATCTTATGAGTGCAAAAACGAGGGTCTATGCCCTTGATGTCGGAAATTTGCCAAGCGATGGCACTCTTATGCTTCTTAAGAACATCAATAAGACGGGTCTTCTCCTCATCTTTTAGGTTTTTAGAAATAATGACGGGATACTTATTGGTATCTTCAAGAAAAGCGTATTCAAGATGAGGAGGTAAATCCTTAAGTTCGAGTTTCGGAGGATTAGACGTCTTGATTTCTTTAACTTCTTCGATTCGGATTTCTTTTGGAGAAAAAGGAGTCGNGATAACTTCTTTTTTAATGACTTCATGAATTTTTGGGTTAACCCGTCGTTGTTGTTGGATCACGGGTTTGAAATTATCTTTAAGAAAAATCTTATGAGTGCAAAAACGAGGGTCTATGCCCTTGATGTCGGAAATTTGCCAAGCGATGGCACTCTTATGCTTCTTAAGAACATCAATAAGACGGGTCTTCTCCTCATCTTTTAGGTTTTTAGAAATAATGACGGGATACTTATTGGTATCTTCAAGAAAAGCGTATTCAAGATGAGGAGGTAAATCCTTAAGTTCGAGTTTCGGAGGATTAGACGTCTTGATTTCTTTAACTTCTTCGATTCGGATTTCTTTTGGAGAAAAAGGAGTCGGATCCTTATTAAGCATTTCTTCAATTGAACGAATATCTTCTTCAATATCGATCTCGGAATGATCAACTTCCGGTGAAATTGATTCATTTGAAAGACAAGTCTCGATTTCTTCCAAAGTGAAATTACTTCCCTCGAACGGAGTGAGGGAAGGGGAAGAATCGGCAATTATAGGCTCAGAAGAAGGAGTGGGATTGCCACTCGAAGCATTATTTGAAAATCCGAGAAATTCTTGAGCATACTCCTCCTTAGCAACATCAATAACATCGATACGGTTAAGTGATTCAGAATCGTAATTGGAGGAGTATCTCGACGTTTGATTCAAATTAAAAGTCACGGATTCATTTCCAACTCGTAACGTGATTTCTTCGTTATAAACATCAATCAAAGCACGACCGGTATTTAGGAATCCTCTTCCGAGAATGAGAGGAACCCGTGGATCGGCATCAAAATCAACAATCACAAAGTCTGCGGGGAAATGAAACTTTCCCACTTTTACAAAAACATCTTCGGCTATACCGAGGAGTTGAGAAGTAGTACGATCCGCGAGCTCAAGAGTCATGCAAGTCGGGGTGAGCTCGGGAAGAGAAAGCTTCTTCTATACGGATAACGGCATAAGGTTAATGCTAGCACCGAGATCGGCCATGGCGAAGCATTCAACCATGCCCGGAAAAGCACAAGGTATCAAAAATTTGCCGGGGTCTCCAAGCTTTTCGGGAAGTTTCTTGAGGATAACCGCCGAGCAATATTTGTTTAAGAGCGTTTTGGCTAATTCATGCAACTTCTCTTTGTTATTCACCAAATTCTTGATCGTCGACGCGAATTTCGGCATCAAAAGGATAGCATCCGCAAAGCTTGTGTCAAAAGAAAGATCTTTGAAAATTTGATAAAATTTCTCCATTTGGTGGTTTGCTTTTTCACGGAGCTTATGATCATTGAGTCGAGAAGGATAAGGAATTGATGGTTTTGGGTAAACTTTTGGAGTCTTGTCTTTAGAAACATCTTCGGGCTCAACTTCTTTATCTTTTGACGGTTGGACAACCGGAGGTTGGACGTTTTTGGTTCTTCCGTTATTAGTAGGAATTACCGGGTCCTTTGTCACCTCGGTCTCACGGTCGACTACCTTAGGAGGAAGAGAAGAAGAGGTAGTAGGAGCCGTGGGTCCATCATATGCAACACCACTTTGAGTCGTGATTGCTTTCAAATCACTTCTTGGGTTAGGAATAGTATTACTTGGAAGAGAATTAGACGTCGACAGTTGATTCATTTGAATAAAACTACTCATCATTTGCTTAAGTTCATTCGTCTGTCGATTCATAGTTGTGTCGATCTCCCTTTTTAGTTCAACCCTCATGTTGTTGATTTGATTTTGCATAGCTCGCATGTTGACATCATTTGTTTTTATATAATTCGAAAGCTCGGGAGAGGGTTGAACTTGTTGTGGTGGAGGGGTTTGATAATTTTGAGATTCGTTGAAATTGTTTCCACGGTTTTGATTGTAACCTTGGTTTTGATAACCTTGGTTGTTTTGAGGATAACGGTTTTGATGAGTTTGCATGGGTGGAAAACTGGGTGGCCCCATTTGGTTGTTTTGAGGACGAAAACCTTGATTTTGAGTGTAGTTTGTAGCTGCAACGTTAGCATTGTGAACTTGGCCATCGGTGGCTTGACACTCATAATAAGGATGGGGTCCACTACAAATCACACATTGTTCGGTAACGGCTTTAACGGGCTCGGGTTTCTGGTTCTGAGACTTAAACTCTTTCATCATACAACGAATAGCATCGGTAAGTTCGGCCAATTCAGATGATTGGACCGACGAAGAAGAAGGAGTAGAAGAGGTCACTCTCGAAACATTAGGTTTGTTACGAGAATTCGGAACCTTAGATTTGTTCTCGATGATTGTTAGAATATCCCTTGGCATACGATTCAAGATATTGCCACTGGCGGCTGCGTTTAAAGAATCTTGATCATTTTGAGTCAAAGCGTTATAAAACGTGTCGATTTGGTGCAACTCGGAGAAACCGTGGTGAGGACATTTTCGAAGAAGATCTTTAAAACGTTCCCATGCCTCACCAAAGCTCTCATCAAAACATTGTTGAAAGTTGGTTATATCATTCTTGAGATTAGTCGTTTTAGACGGAGGAAAGAAATGATTAACGAATTTCGAGACGAGTTCTTGCCATGTATTGATTGATCGAGGGGGTTCTTTTTCGAGCCAAATCCGGGCTGCCCCTCGAGTGAAAACGGGAATAACATCAACTTAATAGCATCATGAGGGACATCCTTAAATTTCATAGTCGATGTCAACTTATTAAACCAACGGATGTGTGCATAAGGATCGTCCCTTTCAAAACCGTGAAATTGGTTTGACGTGACAAGTTGAATCAAACCGGTTTTAAGTTCAAAATTTTCGGAAAGTATCGGTGGTAAAAAAATTGCATCTCCGTATCCCTCGGTGGGACATTGGAGCAATTCTTGCATCGTACGTTGATCGGCCATCTCGATGATGGGTGATTCAACAAGAGTACGTATCTCGGGTACGTTAGCTCTTTTACGACGTCTACGATATTGTTGAGTCGGTATGGTCGGAGAATTAATGATTAATCTCGACCGAGAATGTGTAAACATACATTAAAAAGAAACCAATGTAAAAAGAAAAAGGAAAATGAATTTTGAAAAAGAAAATCTTTTTGTATTTTTTGGTTGGGAATTATTTTTGGCTTTTTTAATATATTGAAAAACAATCTTCTTTATTTTCTTTTTGTTAACCGTTACGTCAAATGAAACCTTTTCGCTTTATGGGCTAATCGGGTAACAATTGATTTCACGATTATCTTTTGTTGTTATTTGGAATGGTTTACAACTGCCCTCCTTCAACGGAAGACGGAGGATGTTTATTAAGATGCATTAATGAAAACACTTTGTGAAAAGTGTTTTATTTATTATCTTTTTGTATTTTATTATTTTTTTTAATTTTTACAAAAAACGACAACTTCCGAAGAAGGATCTTCAAATCACCAACAAACGATACAAAACGACGCTTTCGTTTCAAACTTTCCCCGGCAGCGGCGCCCTAATTGATGTGAGTATTTTTAAGTATTATTTTTCCAAAGAAATATTCGTGAGAATANTTTATTTTTTATTTTTTTGAATTTTTCACAAAAAACGAAAACTTCCGAAGAAGGATCTTCAAATCACCAACAAACGATACAAAACGACGCTTTCGTTTCAAACTTTCCCCGGCAGCGGCGCCATAATTGATGTGAGTATTTTTAAGTATTATTTTTCCAAAGAAATATTCGTGAGAATATTTCTCGGATCGTTTCCCAACAAAAGTTTGACGGCGATCGAGACGTAGGTGTAAAGTGTGTGTGTGAAGAGAATAGTGAAGATATTTTGGAGTTATGATTATAAGAACTACAATTAATAACTAAAACGCAAGCTAAGGTAACGGGGACAAATAATGCTCAAGTTAACACATAAAAGGCAAAAGGGAATCAACAAAATGCAAATCCCGAGCTATTCCCGAGATTTAAAGAACTAAATGAAATTTACAAGTCTAATATGCAAATGCAAAAAGCTAAGGGACTGAAATTTTAAAGTTACAAAACTTATTTGGAAAGTTTAAAAGCCTAAAATTAAGAAATGAAAAGTTAGAGGACTGAAAATGTAATTTTCAAAACTCTATTTAAAAATAAAACCTTTTATTAAAAACAAGAGGGACTGATTTTGCAATTTTTGAAAGTTATTTACAAAAGAAAACTGAACTTGCTCGTTTTTCACTAGATCAGTAAGTCTAAGGGTCAAAAGTGACAAATCTAAAACTGTTTTTATTTTCTTTTCTTTTTATTATTTAAAACTAGTTTATTCTAAGAAAATTCAAATTTAATTGCAAACAAGGTGAAATAAATCTGGAAATTTTTCTATAAATCTAACAAATTATCTACTATCTAAGGAAATTAAAATCAAGTAGCAAATAAGCTCAATTAAGCAGTTTGAGCTTATTTAGAATAAGCCAAAAAGCAAATAATAAGCTAATAAGCTCAAACAATTACACAAAGCTCAGGTATGATCAAGTAGCAAGAAATAAGCACAATGAAACTCTAATAAGCAGATAAGGACAATCCAATAAGCAAATAAGTACAAAATACAGCAAAAAGCTTATGGTAGAATGCAACAGAAATAAGCTAAGTTCAACAGCTTATAAAAAGCTCAAAACTGAACAAAATTTGAAAAGGAAAACTGATTTGGAAAGCTAACCAAGCAGAGATTACCAAAACCACAAAAGCCCTATCCCTAGACTTCAATTGCTAGATCAATTTTAAACATGAACAGATGTTCAAACAATGAATTGCAGTTTACCTATTACTCAGCAGACTTTCAACAAACTTTAAGTGCTAATTCAAATGAATGGGTGTAATTGCTACTATTTGAAATTGACAATACACAAACTAGGCTATGTTAACTACTCAAGAAAACAAAATTAAACCAAAACAATCATATATGATCTCTCAAAATAGCTCATGAACCCAGATGCAAATTATCAGCAAATACTGATTCACAGACATATTTTGACCAATAAAATGCATTTCAAGTTGACTAATGTGAATTTTAACAACTACATCTAATCTAACTAGATGTGATTAAGCTATTTGAATATTAAACTAACAAATCTAAAGTGATTATCTAACAAATCAAGTTGTATCAGACTCCTACTAGCAACAGACCACAGCAAATCATAAAAGGTTTCAACAAACTTTGACTATTATGAAATGAACACCCTTTGTAATGCTATAACTGACCTAATCTAATCCATAGTTAACTACTGGTGCAGATCAATCAACAAGAAAACTCCAAAAACTCAGTAAACAATCCCAGATCCAAACACTCCCTAATCCACTGATGTCACTACAAAGCTCAGATTCATACCAATCTATATTCTGTCAATGATCCAAAACACTCAATTATCATCAATAGAAACACAATCAACAGCAATATTCAACAGTAAACTACTATAATAGAAAATCACAGATCTAACATATATATTGCAGAATAAGGACAAAAATCAAAGCAGATGAAATGTAAATGATCAATCCATGCTCAAATTCTACCAAATTCACTAAACAAGCTCAATCACAAACAATTAAACAGTAAACTAGCAATAGAGCAGATCTAAGCTACTATATATGTTGAGTGGAATGAAAATTGAACAAATACTTACAAAGTGCTTCTCCCTCAGCACAAATTGAGGGAGTTCACTATGCTAGCCTGTCTTTAGACAGGCCAAATGCTTCCCAATCTCATTTGGACCATCTCTCCAATACAGCAAACACCATGGATCATATATAGTTGACTGTCCTTTGACTTTTTGTGGAATTTTGAGGTAAATGAAACAAAACAAGCTCACACAAGCTAGAAAGCTTTATGAGCTTGTTATCTAGAGTAAAGAGCTTATATGTAAGTTGAACTTTAGTAATTAAACAACATTTTTTATTTATTTTTATTTATTTTTCTTATATTTTTTATATTTTTAGAAGATGATGAAACTGAGAACTAAATGAAACTACAAGCTTTTATAAATGTCTCGTAAGCTTGAGTGAGCTTATGAGACTGAATTAACAACAACAAGCTAAAGAGCTTATGGATTTATGAAAACAGAATTGAAAAGAAAAGCTTATTAGCTAAAAGTACTTCATTAATTCATTAAAAACGATTACAACTCGAAAATGAAATTGACAGAGTAACGTTACAAGGAAAAAAACTAACTCCTAACAAGCTACAATCCGTCCTAATTATAGTTGAGTGAGGAGAGGCTTGGGCTGCATAGGATTCCTCTTTGGAAGAGTCTGGAAAGAGCATACACTTGGAATATCCGTTGTAAATCCCTTCTGACACCATCCAACCAATCACAAGCCTTGAAATCCACTTGGTGACGCGTTCCAACCACTCATGAACTGCCACGTTTCATTCCCTTTGCTGCCACCTCTGACACGGTGTCAGGAGTATGGGGATTTGACTATCCTACCCTTAATTGTGGTTAAAAACGGGTGGAGATGGGTTAATTGTGGTAAAAGGGTAATTAGGGTTCATAGTGGTCTGGGTAAATGGGGGAATTGGGGGAAAAATAGGCGTGTTTGTTTTTTTATTATTGTTTGATTCTTTTTGACTTCTTTGGCCGGGTTAATGGGGAGTGTGGGATGGAATGTTAGGCCGGGTTCTATGATTTGGGCTTGTGGATTTATAGAAAAGGTTTTGTAGACATTGGACCACTCTTATGTAGTGAAAGGGTTTAAGCTTGAGTTTATGACTTTGGTTAAATTTAGAAATTACAAGGACCAAGAATATAAATTGGCAAACTGCAAGGGCTGAAATAGTAATTACTCAACTTTTCCAAGGGACTTGTTTTGCCATTCTTGAATAGTTGAGGGAGCCTTGTTGACTGTTCTTCAAACGAATTTATGAAGGACCAAATGTGTCAACTTTGAAAGTGCAGGGGTCATTTTTGCCAATTCTTCAAATTACACATCATGGTCAATCTTGTATTTTCTTCAAACTTGAGGGACTTCTTTGGACAATCTGAGCTCAACTTTAACTTTAGGATCCCGGCTTTGACTTTGTTGACTCTTTTCCGTCTCGTTCTCGTTTTTGATCGTTTTGATGTGTTTTGAGTCCGTTTTTGCGATATCCATTCCTGCACAATCATAAACACAAAAACACGTATATCTTTGGCATTTGTTAGCGTTTTTGGTCTTTTTGGTCTTAAAATGGTAAATAAATGATATGTGATTTAACACATATCAAAATCCCCCAAACTAAGATATTGTCGTGTCCTCACGCAATGGGATTCAATCACGCTTTAGAGATAAATAATTTCATAACTCTTTTTACTTAACTTTGAAAAGTAGCAAAATGTTCGAAAGAGATACGAAACCATTTATTCCCTTAAACGCCCCGTTATTCCATTTTCATTGTTCTACCATTTATTTCACTTATTACTTTTGAACTTTTCACAACTTATTCGGGTGACGGTGTATCGACTTTCATTATCTTTCAATAACTTTTAGGGTCAAGGAGTAGAAATACGATTCATAGAAAAGTGACCATACGGATAAAATTCGTCGTCCTTGATTTTTCACGAGTTCCCAAACTAAGCTTAAAAACGAGATCACCATTTACTTACAAATTAGATGCCAAAACTACTCATCGTAGTTACTTGTGTAAAAACCCCTAGCTCCCATATCTTAGTGTATCTAGAATTTTTTTTAAATTAATTTGAGAAATGAATTGCTTCATATTTTCTCGTTCCAATATGAATTAGTCCGATAAAGATACCAAGAATCCCAACGCTAAGTAGTTATCGATCTTCTCTTAAGAAGGTTTGCTCGAAATATGAGGTCCACATTAAGGATATTGGAAACATACAAAGACTTTGGAATACATCAAAAATAGACATAAGTTGGTGAGTACATTTCACCTGCACCTCATGCGCCCAATCTAGGATCATTCGTATGCACCTCACGCGCGACCAACTTTAGTCTTAACACTTAAGCACATAATCCATAAATCTCAACATAAATCCTTATTCTTTCTTTTGATTTTTTTTTCACTTTTTCACTTTTTGCTTTTTTTTTTTGACTTTTCTTGATACTTTTTTTTTTCACTTTTTTTTCTTTCTTTTTCTTGCCTTAGTAACTTCTCAACTCCGAACCTTCACGGTTTCAATCCAAGACCTACCGCCAACTTATTAGGTTAGAAGTAGGATCCAAGGTCCGATCTCAATCCGAAATCTCAAAGCACCTTAGCTCTTATGAATACCGCGCTTTAAAGGGTAGCTCCGAAACCACATACGTACAACTCAATACATCGAAATACAATACAATACAACTCGAGACAATGGCGTGGATCCTTGATGTGTACCCAACTTTTCAAGCAAAGATTCTCTTAAGAAGATAAAGAACTAAATTTCATCAAAACTGAGACATCTTTAATTATTTTACACAAGATATGGGGTGAAACAAGCTGATGGGAACGAAAAGCCACAAGTACCTTTGATGAGCTTTAAAGAGAACCACTACTCCACGTATGGCATCTAACTTCTAAATAAACACTATCATCTCTCATTCTCCGCTTTTTCTACAAATCTCAAATAATGAGATCCGCGGATGCTTAGCCGATAATCAAGCCACGCATATATAAAGTCAAATACGGAAACTTGCAAACTCTAGAAAAGAATTCGCATTTTATAGCTCCTAGTGTAAGAGACTAGCGGAAGCTCTTCAAGCCATGCATGTTAAAAGTTAAGTACGGGAGCCGACAAAAGAGTAGCTCCTTGTGTACAAAACTAGCAAAAGCTTTTTTGATCATCATTGGTTAAGGAAACAAGCTAGGGCTCAACACGCCCGGATCAAGTCAAACTTTTTATTCCTAGAAAGTCGACACGGTGTCAAAACACTTATTCAAACTTTATTCTATTTTTCCCAACTTTTCAACACTTATTCTTTTTCGCAATTTTTCAAAATTTTCAACTTTTGTCATTTTTGAGGAAAAACGAGGTTGCATGAGTAAACGACATAAATGAAAGTGCAAGTCAAATCAAATCGAAGATTGATCCCCCCCAAACTAAAACGAAACATTGTCCTCAATGTTTGAAAAGGTAAGGGTAATCCTAACATAAGTCTAGGGCTATTTATTAATTATGCCAAAGATACGTTACTCGATAAGATTTAGGATATAATATGGATTTCCAAAAGCATGAAGAATGAGACTCGAGTGATGATGAGATGGAAAACGAGCATGAGAGTCATCATAATTCGGAAAAATCCTGGACATAACACAACAAAAACAACCACGAAACACAAAATTGGAAAAGGTCGCCCCTCCTCACGTTATTGGTTAGAAAATAAAAAGAAGATAGAATGATAAGCATGGGGTGCCTCCCACGAAGCGCTTGTTTTTGGTCACCGAGTCACAAAGCTTGACTCGATCCCCGAATTCAATTGTCCTTAGGGAAAGTTTGGAGATCCGGGACAACAATGGGTGGTATATCCCATCCAAAATAATGTTTAAGTCGATGACCGTTCACCTTAAAATTGGGACCATCGGGTTGAGATAACTCAATGGTGCCATAAGGGAAAACTTGGGTAACGGTGAACGGTCCAGTCCAACGGGTTTTGAGCTTGCCCGAGAAAATCTTCAATCTAGAATTGAAAAGAATGACTTGATCACCAATGTGAAAAACACGGTCTTTGATTTTGGAATCATGAATCCTCTTTGTTTTCTCTTTGTAGATCAAAGAATTCTCATAAGCTTGATTACGAAGTTCGGTCAATTCTTTCAATTGAACTTTACGATGATCACCCGTGGTTTTGAGGTCAAAATTAGCAAGTTTCAAGGCCAAGTAGGCCTTATGCTCTAATTCAATGGGCAAGTGACAAGCCTTTCCATACGCCAACTTATAAGGAGTACACCCGATGGGGGTTTTGTAAGTGGTGCGGAAAGCCCATAATGCATCATCTAACTTATCGGCCCATGAAGCACGGTTTTCACCTACGGTCCTTTCTAATATCCTCTTAAGTCCACGATTGGACACCTCAACTTGACCGCTCGTTTGCGGGTGATACGCGGTACTAAGACGATGAGTAACTGCATATTTAGAAATGACTTTAGCAAATTGATCATTACAAAAATGAGTACCACGATCACTTATGATAGCACGAGGCGTACCAAATCGGGAAAACAAGCTTTTCAAGAACTTAACCACTACTCGGGCGTCATTTGTGGGGAGCGCCTTCGCTTCCACCCATTTAGACAAGTAATCGACCGCCACGAGTATGTACTTATTCCCTCGCGAAGATGGGAATGGTCCCATAAAATCGATTCCCCAAACGTCAAAGAATTCACAAACTTGAATCACATTTTGCGGCATTTCATCTCGTTGTGAAATTTTTCCTTGTCGTTGGCATGAGTCACACGACTTCACCAAGTCATGTGCATCACGGTAAATCGTCAGCCAATAGAAGCCAGAGTAAAAACTTTCTTTGCGGTATAATTGGCACCATGATGTCCCCCCGTGGGTCCATTGTGGCATGCCATAAGAATTTCATCGGCTTCCTNATCATACTCTACTTGTTCCTCTTTTGATTTAAATTTATTAGGTAACGAATCATCTGAATCAGAGTCAGGCTCAGGATCTTCAAACACTTTACCCTTTCCTTTATCTGTTGATGTAATTGTTGGACCAGTCTTCTTGATTGGTTGAGTGGGATCGTTGATCACTACACCTTTTACTGGTGCCTTTTGAAGTTGTGGTTCTGGTTGTGTATCTTGTGTTGGTAATCCTCCATCTGGTTCTGATTGACTACATGGTGTTTCCTTCAGTTGAAGCATGACCTCAGCCATTGACTCATCATCATCAACAACTTTACTACCATCTGCATTTGAATCAACTCTTGGCCCATATGTTATTGAATTCTTGTTAGAAGTAGGATCAAGGGCAGAATCAACATCAGCAGGTGTATCCACAACAAAAAGCTGTAGGATGTGATTCAGCTGCAGGTTCAGTAAATACTTCTGGAATACATGTAGCAGCAGGTTCAGTAACTACTTCTGCACTTGCTCCAGCTGCAGAAGCATGTTCTATAGTAGTAGGTTCAGTAACTACTTCTGCACTTGCTAGAGTTGGAGTATTCACAACAACCCTAGAGTTAAGACCAGGTATTCCTTGTTCCTCAGCTGTAGGTTCATTAACTGCTTCTGAGCTTGGTACATCACCAACTTCCTTAACAATATTGTCATCTACATTATCATTAACAAAAAATAAGTATGTTCATTAAACAAACAAGCAGCAAAGATATTATATTTAGTGTAAGTAATAGAAGCCTTACCAATAGGATAAACAACAGAAGTACCATGTTCCTCAGCTATAGGTTCATTAACTGCTTCTGAGCTTGGTACATCACCAACTTCCGTAACAATATTGTCATAAACCTTAGCAGTATTATGAACTTTAGCAGCCGGTTCAGTAACAATAGTAGCGTCACCTACATTATCATTAACTAAAAATAAGTGTGTTCATTAAACAAACAAACAGCAAAGATATTATATTTAGTGTAAGTAATAGAATCCTTACCAACAGGATAAACACCAGAAGTACCATGTTCTTCAGCTGTAGGTTCATTAACTGCTTCTGAGCTTGGTACATCACCAACTTCCGTAACAATGTTGTCATCAACCTTAGCAGTATTATGAACTTTAGCAGCCGGTTCATTAACAATAGTAGCGTCACCTACATTATCATTAACAAAAAATAAGTGTGTTCATTAAACAAACAAGCAGCAAAGATATTATATTTAGTGTAAGTAATTGAATCCTTAGCAACAGGATAAACACCAGAAGTACCATGTTCTTCAGCTGTAAGTTCATTAACTGCTTCTGAGCTTGGTACATCACCAACTTCCTTAACTATATTGTCATCAACCTTAGCAGTATTATGAACTTTACTAGCCGGTTCAGTAACAATAGTATCTTCACCTGCATCATCACGAACAAAATGAGTATGTTCATCGAACAAACAAGCATGAAATTTATTCTCTTGTGTGATAGAAATAGAGGCCTTACCAACATGATCAACAACAGAAGTACCATTTTCTTTAGCAGTAGGTATAGTAACTGCTTCTGCACTTAGAAAATTAGTTTATATATGATGTGTGCCACATAAAAGCCTTTTTATGTGGGGATGTAACCCTGGAATAATGCAAAATGTACAAACCTTTTGTTATGCAACTTGTACTAAAGTATATTTTGTCTTAACTGCTTGCTTTATGTGCTTTATTTATACCCATCGCAAAAGTGTGTAAATTAACATCCTGAGCAAATAGGTGTATTTTATTTTTCACAATTACTCATCCTCAACTAACTTCTTAAATGGAAACCACCCCAAATATTGATGAGCTCAAAGAAGCATGTGGATCAGAAGATCTAGGCGAAGCGTTAAAGTTTTTGTTCAAAAGCGAAATTTCTAAAGAAGAGGGTTTTCTCATGCGTATTGGTGATGAATGCAACCAACTAAGAGCCAAGATTGAAAAGCGTGAACAGAGCATAAGGGAAGTTATGTCTTTTGATCCATCTAATCGGATTGCAAAATCCGGACTGGATTGCTTGGTTCACACTCAGGAAATGGAGAAACAGAGGGTTCGGTTGCTGGATACAATACTGGCTGAAGCCCGTGAAGGTATTACTAAGAAAGAGCAACATGTAAACTGTATTGAGGTAGCACATGAAGGTTAGGAACCGTAGATTTATTTTTAAGCTACGTATTTGTGGATTGGCACAAGTTTATGGCTGTGTCATGCCTATATTAAGTAAGCTGTCTTTCATGAACCTTTCTTTGTAACATAGAAAATGGTTCTAATGGAATAAGCTAACATATGATATCTTTTTATGTTTTGACTAGTGTTGTGTTTGTTTCACTTAAAAAGGTGTATGCTAACATGATTGGAAAATATATTAAAGCGAGCGAATATTTGTGTACATACCATGGCGTTAAAGTTTGGTTAAACAGTTACAGTCAAATGGATATCCAGTACAGCACCACAATGGTCAAGAATTAACTTCATATTCGGCACTTGTGTTTATAGAAAACCCAAAATTATAATTTCCAAATCAACATCCAAGGGGGCACGACGTCTTTCCCAACCTGAAATAAACATTGTTCAATGGAAACAAAAGGTTAAAAAGTTAAAAAATTTAATAAATTAAAAAGGTATAACCAAAACAAAAAAATATACATAGAATTGGTTCAATATTATACCACGTTGCACTAATTGGTGAGGTAAATTATGTGAAAAAAATTGGTTGGTCAATTGCTCTTTAATATCTTGTACTTTCTACTTAATTAATTGTATAAAAAAGTACACCCACACCAGCCAACACCAACACTCTTTTACTTTCTAAAACTTATTTGCTCCCATAACTACAGTGGTTAACAGTTTCAAACCCTAACAATGTACATACCTAGAATCTGTCAGTGTGGGTTGCCAACAGTGTTGCGGACATCATGGACAGCTACTAACCCTGGACGGAGGTTTCACTATTGTCCAAAAATAGTAAGTAACAATGATCTACGAGTTTTTTATTTGTATTTATGTTTCCAATCATCTAAGTATGTTTACTGTAAACAGGGGCAAGACAGTTGCGGGTTTAATGGGTTTTATGATCCACCCATGTGTCCCAGATCTGTGCAGATTATCCCTGGGCTACTAAGGAATATCAATCATGTTCAAGAGGTTGCAACAAACAATGAAAGAAGAGCTACAATGTTCAAGAATCTTTTATTACTCAGTTGGTTGGTGTTTGGGGTGTATTTCATGTTGAACTGATAAAGAAGTAGATGGGGCAATATAAACCAAGTTAAGCTAGACCTATTTTTCATTACTTTATAGTTAATAAAAATATTTGGTCTGGTAATCTAATGTAGTAGGTTATGCTTATTAATAAAATAAAAAAAAATTATTATAAAACATGTGTAAATGTGTTAGCAAGAACACTTACTCCTTGTAAGCATCGGTCGTCCAGATTTGGTGTCAGATTATGTAACATGTCAACAAAGTTACCAGGTAGCAACCTTGTGTTTAAAATAAAAACTAGCCATCTGTTCTCGATATGACAGGGCAACCTGAATTGGGTCTTCCACATCCAACGATATGCCGTGAGACAAGCAGTATAAAAAAAAGCATTCCCATATCCCACAATCTCCAAAAATCCCCCTTTGCTTGGGAACACGTTCAGCGTTCTTAAACAAAATCGTGTATCTTTTATGATCGAGTCCCTTTGTATGGAAGACGTTAGTCTTTTTAAGCACGATTGGAAGTTGAACCTGTTTACAAGGTCATGTTCAAGTGAAGTTAATAATGTGCAAGTGATGTTAAGTAAATAATGTTATAATGAGCAACTAAAGTTAATTATCTTTTATCATGCAAATGTTGAGAGAAATTGCATAAACTAATAATGGGATTAACTAAAATATAGTACCATAGAAAAAACGAGGATACACCCTAATAATATAGTGACCACTACTTATATATTATAGCGGTTACTAACATATCGAGGAGTGTTACAAACATACTACATACGATACTAGCATACAGAACCATCTACTTCATTTAACAGAATTAATGATTCCATGTAGGGGCCCATGAAGAAGGTACCAACATCTCCTTCGATACAAACATTATGAAACTGGCCTGACCACTGTTGGTAGACTTCTAGGGTGTTTTCAGACTGGAACGGCGTTTCCACCTCCACTATAGGTTCTTCATACTTTGTGAAACCTAGTAGTCTAAGGCAACAGTGGCTTTGATGTGTGAAACTTCTTAAAATCCTCCATGTAAGTGAAGCCCCCTCCAACTCTAAAATCCTAACACAAAGACGTTGTTGACGTCTGTGATTATTTTTCCACAAACAACCAGGGGGTCTCCATGCGCAAGTACGGTGAAAGGTATGGGTAGATGGACTCTTATGGATTCTGGAATTTCAACTTCTTGAAATGTCATTGAAATCAAATCAAAGGACATAATCAGGAAACTTTTGTAACAGTACCTGATGCGTGGTTTTGTGACCTTACAACAGGTTTTACCTCTCAAGGGATCTCAAGAGGCTTACAACCCCACCAGGCAGTGTACCTGACCGATGTAGTATAGGATAGTGGTAAGTACGGGGGATTGATCGTTCTCTCACAGGGAATAGTGTTCGTTGGGATAGAAAAGCTAATCTAATAGGTCTAAAGGTGAAAGGAAGATTCTTTTTGTATTTTTATATTTTTATGAAAGCAGGTAAAATCTCGGTTTTTAGAGGAAGGGCGGAATTAGTTGCTAGTCAACTAACCCAAGTTTACTACTTATGCAAATGAAAATAAAATATCTAAAACTATTGTGGTTGTGAAAACAATATGGAGAAAATTATGTTTACTTAGATTTCATTACTCCCTAACTATCTTTTACCGGTTAATTGATATGTATGTTACTTGTGTGGATGAAGGGTGTATTCCTAATAACTCATGGAGTGCCATACATATCTCTCAAATTCTATGAGCTCTTATCTCCTCCTATGCCATGCACGGCACAACCATAGGGATTGTAAACAGTGGCTCATGCGTTAAATACTACCTTAATAGCCTAGTATGCCTCGACTACAGGTTTCCCAAGACGTTCAAGCACGTTACCATAGAGGAGGTTGGCCAGTTTTCTTGAGCCTAACATCGATGAAACAATCATCCCAACAAACAACAACACACACCAATTAACCAATAATTAATAGTTAGGTTTCATTAGATCTAAGCAAACACTAGAGAATTTAGCTACACATGTTAATTGAAAGACAAGCAAGATAGATAGTTAACCAACACATAGACATGATGATTAAATTAAAGTGAAGACTTATCTTTAATTAAACACGAGGGTTCCAAGGGTTGGAAACCCTAAAAGTGACTGAAAATTCGTCTTAGGGTTTTGCCCAAAAAGTTCTCCACAAAGTTCCACACTTAATGAATGAAAAATAGAAAACTATATATAGATTTTACACTCTGACGGCATCAGGTTATAGGGTCTGACGCCGTCAGCTCGCCGCCATTAGGTTTCTCGGATGGCCTAGATCCACTTCTGACGCCGTTACCCTTTATTGCCTTCTGGGCCGTCACTCTTTAAATTAACTCCTGACGGCCTACACCTTCCAACGCTTGACGGCGTCAGGTGTTAAATCTCAAGATCTTTCTGGCCCGTCATTTGATAATTGATTTCCACTCTTTTGTCATCCTTGCTGACGGCGTCACCTTGTGACTTCTGATGCCGTCAGGTTGTAATTTCCAGCTTCTTTGAGACTTTGTCGTTTTCTTCACTTTTATGCTCCAAAAACGTCCGAATATGCATGTTTTCCAGAATTCCTCTCAAAAGTACCTAAAATGACAAAAGGAACGATTTAGGGCAATATTTGATCACATTTATACGAATTAGGGCTTAAATGACCCCTAAAAGCGTAACACTTTTCGTCTCATCAAATACCCTTACACTTGAGATTTTCTTGTCCTCAAGCAAATGAGCTTTTATTCCAATCAAAATATGAGTTAGGGGTCATTTAACACGAATATAAAAGTAATTACAACAAACAGTTATTAGACCCTAATCATAACAAGCACGAAAATCATACACTAGCACCTCACAATTAGTGTTTGGATTCTCACATCTCTCAAATGTCATAAAGTTTATATCTCATAAATGGAAACGGAAAATAACACTCACTACCTGTCATAGCAAATAGATTACCATAGGCTTGGGAAAGGATCAATTACTCCTCCACTAGGCGTAAGCACCTAAGATAAACTATCAAAGAGGGCTTTATAAAGGGTTGTAACGTAAGGTGTAGGGATATGATAACACGGTTTGGTTGGAATAAAGGGTATTTTAGTGGTGGCGAGTTAATTATCATGATCAAATACATGCACTCTACATCGTTGCTTAAGTCAAGACTCGACTCAATCTTAGTCTAAAAATGAAATAACAAAAACTAAAAAGGAACATAAAAGGAAACGGGATGGTAGTCCGTATGTTTTTCTTCTTTCTTTTTCATATTTTTTTGTATTTTTCTTGATTTTTCGATTTTTTTTTCATACACTCTTGCCCTACCATCCAAAATAATACATCATAGGGGATTTGCATTCCCCTTACACTTGAATCTTTACATAACTTTACAATCACTATTCTAATGACTCGAATTAAGATAATCGAAAAACTTGGAGTACTTTTAAAATATTTAGCACGTATGGGGGTAATAATGTTGTTCTTCCCCATTACTTCATTACACTAGTACTTTACCCATGAGTCCCAATCGTCCCAAAACAATATGTACAAGGATATGACTTAACTTAGCAACCATGTAATTGACCGGATAATTAACTAAGGGTTTAACAAATGTTTTCACAATAATGCACCAAAGGTGGGTGCATACAAGGTAGGCTAAGGCGATTTGGGTGTACATTTAGTGGGGTGTAAACAAATTCTCACTTTGAGTAAGATGCTCAAAGGTCGAAACGAAAGGATAGGCTCGGAGGGGTGTACTAGGGGTATCGTGTACCAAAAATGGATACAACGCAAAGGGTGTGGGAGAATTACTTGACCAATGAAGTCAATGTAATTATAACAAATATACGGGTGTAAAACAATGGGTTAATCCTAATGCCTCTTATCATGTAGTAAATCTTAACTACACGAATGTAGTCTCACTTGTGGATTTGAGATGGTCCTAACGCAAGTTCTAGAATCTAAATGCTACCGGTACTCACATAATAGCATCAAAGATGGATGCTTTTCCTACCAATTCTAGGGGCGAACCTCACATATTTGGGGTGGAAAATTTTTTAGTGGTACGGTTTTGTGCTAGTCATATAATTTCCTATCCATGAGACGCTCATTAAGATCAAGGTTTCACTTCTAAGTGTTGTAAAAAAATTTAAATTGGCGCTAAAATTGCCCTAACAAACATTTCTCTTGGTTTTATTACAAATTTACTATCAAAAAAAGCAAAACATCAAGCATAGGTGTATTCTCAACGGTGCTTTCATTTACCCCCCTTACACTTAAACCGAACATTGTCCCCAATGTTCAAATAAAAGACGTAAAAGTAAATAAAATGAAATAATGAAATCAAATACTCCCCTGAATCGTTTGTTGTGGATAATGATGTAACATGGTTAGATCTTCTTCCAAGAGAGACGAACGATCAAACCTTCCCTTCCAAAATAATAAACGTCTTCTTGTCCAAAATAACCTGTTAACCTAAAAAAGATAAAGGCCAACCTCGCGTAAAATCGGCGGTAAAATCTACATAATAGGATATAATGCTTGTGGAATGAATATTTTTGCAGAATTCATGGAGATTATAAGTTAAAGAATTGACAAAACTTTTTAGGTTTCCGGAAAAATACAAAACTTTCAAAAATTGCAGAAAATTATAGCCTGACGCCGTCAGGTGTTAACCCTGACGCCGTCAGAAAGTCCTGACAGAATTCTCATGTTAAGTTTCCGGGAAAAATTCTGGAAAAACTAGATCTTACTTCCTGGAATTCCTGCAAAAATTCATTATGACTCGATACACGCATTTGACTCAAACAAGTACTAATATGTATGCTAATTTCATTGTTATGATTCATGTTCATTCGTTCTTATAAACTGATTTAGATTTCCCTTACACTTAGCTTTTGCAAAATACCTTTATATGTAGTTAAGACGAAGGTAAAAACAAAATAAAGCATTTTCACAATTTAGTTTGAAGCATGAATCAATAACAAGAAATATAACTTACATACGGAAACAAGTTAACACAAACCAACAATCAAATAAGTGCACAAAGCATAAAGCTTGCAAATTTAATAAACAACCATAAGTACCATAAAAGAAATAAATGTTCAAGGCCCATAGAGGCCAAATCCTACATGCATAAAAATAAATTGTCCCCAAGGCCAACAGAGGCCATATCCTAAGCTATTACAAACCAATTGTTTCAAATCATACATCAATAATAAAATTTTCAAATACATCACAAGACAAATCAAATCACTGGGGAGGGGGACCCTGTCGGTAGTCATAGCTAGGAGGGAGGTATCCATAGTACCCGTAGGGTGGGTAGTCCTGCTCACGTCCAGGGAAGGGGTCGATCTGCAAGTGGGGGTCCAACTGATCACGTGTGGATAGGTGCTGCATCTGCCGAATCGTGTGATCGTACATCCAGTCAAACCTGTCATCGACCCTGGTCCTCCAGGTATCGACCTGCCCCATCCAGGCTCCCTGATGAGCCTGCCAGTCTCCTCGACTCATGTGCCGGTAATAATCAGCATTGCCAGCCTCGTATCCCCCATACTGCTGCTGTGGTGCAGCCTCCTCCTCATCATCATCCTCATCACCACCAACAGCCTCCTGTGCAGGTCTCCACCAAACATACTGATCCCCCACCAGCTCTGACACCACATGCATCTGCTTCAGGGACCTGACCCTGACCACCCTACACACTCCTGACGAGCTCAGAAGCTCCCTAATCTCGGGTGTCAGGACCCTGTACGACCTAGCCAGCCTAGTGATGAACATACCCCCGTAGATCCTGTCATTGGCCCTCTCCCCGACTGCGCCCTGAAGGTATCTAGCTACCCAAAAGGGGATGTTGCAGTAAGCTTCCCCAGAGTAGATCGTATAGAGGAAGAAGAGGTCCAAAAGAGTGATCCTATGCTGGGAACCTTGCCTCCCAGACAGGGTGTATGAAATACACCGATGAGTCAGCCTAACCCTATGGTCCCTAATGGCAGATGCCCCAGTAGATCCAGATGCGTAAACCCCAGCTCCAATAGTAGGACAAAACATAGCACAGCTCATGTCGTCCCTAACAGTCAACCCCTGACTCAACCTGGCCAGAAATCCCCCCTAAATGGCCTCGTGCTGGGTGTAGAGTCCCAACCTCCAACCTAGCTCAATAATAGAACACGAGCGGTTCTCCCCTCCTAACCTAAAGTACACTGACGTGGCCCCCACATCATTCCTAGCAGCACCAACATCCAAATGAAAAGTAGCCAAAAACTTCCTCACTAACTCATCATAAACCTGCTCCCTAAGCCTAAACAAACTCAACCACTGCGGACCCCGTGTAAACATCTGTCCCTAAGCTATCAATAAAATCCTGCTCCAAACCACTGTTGGCCAAGAAGTCCCAGTCAATGATCGCACCATGGTCAATGTCATGGTTGTACAACTCTTGGTATTTTGCGGTTGCCTCATTCCCCTCAAAAACACCCCAACTTCGGACTATGTCCGCTAAACTAGCCTGGGGAGCCCTAGATGAACTACCCCTGTGACTTCTAGATCGCTTATGCATATCCACGTGGAAGATGATGACGAAATGGCACGAATTGGGGCTTGAAGATTCGTTGGTGAGGAGTGGGGTGGATAATATTTGTGGGGTTTGTGAAGAAAGTGGTGGGTTTGGAAGTTATTGTAACATCCGGTAAATTTTCTTAACTTATTTTACGAGCCAAAACCATTGCTTTTGATTTCCTTAGCTTTTGAGCTTCTTTGAAATTGTTTGGGCTTGAAAAACCGTGAACTACCTTATTTAATGTGAGCTTTATTCCTTTATCAAGTCGGCACAACCTAGAAAACTTGAATCGTATTGCAATTGCCAAATTATTTGAATTATATTGAGTTTTAGAAAAATACTGAAGTTTATACTTGATTTTATTGTAAAAATAATTTCGTGAACAATGGCGCAAGTTTCGTAATCGTTCGAGTCCGTTTGCTATGTCGAATGAGCCCCGAACCGTTTTGGTGAGAAGTATTGCCAGTTGGCTGAACTAGTCCCTCCCTTTATTTTCATTTTGAACCCTCACACTTCAATTTTTCATTTTAGCCCTTCCTCATTTAATATATAAACCCATTTTTTTTCCATTTCTCTCATAACTCACACACACACTCAAGTTTATTTCTCTCCTTTCTCTCTCTACCTCGCCGGATCTTCATAAATTCCGGCTACATCTGCAGTTTCCGGCGACCATTCCGGCCACCGGAATAATTTTTCCGGCCATATTTATTTTATTTCACCAATCAATAGATCGGGCTTCCCCGACTCCAATCGTACCACCCACGCGCCTCAACGCCCTCCCCATCACCACCACCGAACCACCACAGTCACAACCCACCACCACCGCCGCCGCCAAACACCGTTTCTCCTTCTGTTTTTGCTCTCGGTAATCAAACCCAACACCCTTCTTTATTATTGTCCTTTTAATAAAACTTTTTTTAACAAAACCCTAATCCATATTTTATTTAAATCCGATTTTTAATGAAGTTTTATTTATAAAGATGGTTTTAAAAATGATTCTAAACCCTCGTGTGGGCCCCCCTTTGGTCTCGGCAGCCACCTCAGTCAACCACCGAGTCAACTCGGTTGACTCGGTGAAGTATTCTTGATGTTTTGTTCTTTTAATGATTGTATGGTTGTTATTGTTGATTGTGTTTTGATTTTGGATCTATTTTGGGGCCGTTTGGTTTGGTCTCGGTTTAGCAGCCGTGTATTGGCCGAGCCATGATTCACGGTGAGTCATGGCAAGGCTAGGGTTTAGGGTTAGGGTTAGTTGGTCGTGATGTTGTGTTGGTTTTGAGTTAGATTTGATTCGGATGAGGTTTGGTTGTGTTTGGTTTTGGATTTAAGTGTGGCCGAGAGCTAAGTAAACTCGAAGTGAGTCGAGCCGTGACTCGGGTGAGTCACGGCAAGTATTGTATTTGTTATTTCGTTATTTTGTTTGTTGGTTCGTTTAGATACGGTTTCGGCAATAATATTTTGGAATGGAAACTTAACAAATAATATAAACTTGACTAATAATTATGAGACAATAAAAAGAGTTTGGTTATAGTTAAGCGGTTGTGACATCGGACTTGGATCCGGATTGTTATTATTACTGTGATGTTATATTGTGATGGACAAGATTTGGACATATTGGATTTACGGTATTGGTTATTTGGACCTTATGGACCCTTTGGTACGAAAACTACGAAATGGTCGATAATCTAAACAACTAATATTTACGGGAATAATGTGTCCAAATATATATTATATGTTGTGACGTTAGTAATAAATAGGTAACTTGACGTAATAAATATTTAACTAAAGAGTCGTTGACTCGGGAAAATGTTTGATAAACGGGCAGGTCATGCCGAAATTTTATTAAATCTTTTATAAACTTAAACTTTTACCAATGCTCTAAAATCANAGCTGTAGCCATAAAACTGTTGTCCCTGTCATTGCTAGCATTTCCACGTGCTTCATCCTGAAGTGCAAGAGGTAGAGCCTCCTTGTGGTACTTGCTACCCTAAGTACGTGGTGACGGACATGCAGTAGCTACGTGACCAACCCCGTTGCAGTTATAACATCGAACAACCGTTTTCCCTGAATCATTGTTACCCTGTTCCACAATTTTAACCCTTTTCTGAGCAGCAGCAACATTGTTACGATACCCAGCATTAACCCTTTGACCACCACCATAATTACCCATATTCCTTCCTGACCCAAACCTTCCAGTATTATGGTTCTGCACTTCTACACGACCATCCTGAATGACAGCTTGATTCCTTGTGTTTGATGAAGACCGAAGTCGATTGTTGGACTTAGTTGAGAACTTACGAAATGCTTTAGCAATGAGAGCAATTCCTTCGTTCAAACTGTTGAAGTCCTCGTCATCATCATCATTGGTGAAGTTGGAGTAGTACATTGAATCAGTGTTGTCATAAGACGTGTTAAGATTGTCATGCAGATTGGGATCATATGGAACTAGTTGCTGAGAGGATTGTGGTTGTTGGTAGGTGAGGTAATTCTGATCCTGAACAAAACCCTGATGTGATTGTTGTGTAGTGAATTGTGATTGATCCATGAGTGCTAAAGAGTTTGGCGTTGGAGAAGGTGATAAACTTGCACGAAGAGCACGATCTTTGTTCACTTCACACAGCCTCCAAACATTCTGATACTCTGGCTCTCGCACTGAATCTAGGCCCCAATGTTGCATACTAGGAACATACACTGATTGAAACAAAGATTTTTACAATGGCTCAATGAATCGTCCTTCACGCAGATCTTATGCTTAAGTCAATATCAAGATGGTCCATATGAAAGAAATTATTCTGACACACCCAGGGATATAAGATTAACAAAACGAACGGAAGATTGCGTGCCTTCAGATCCTGGATCAGTATGATGCTGAACCTTACAGGGTTGGATGGTTTATTCCATAGGGACTGTCCCAATTCTATTACATGCACTTCGACTATGATATCACGTGCTCATTGCATTCATGAACATCTGGAATCTCTACTATCGGCTTAAGAATTATCACTATAGAATGAGGGAAATCTTGAATCTTGCTTAAGGCATGAAGCTAAAGAAGACTATTCTTCCCAGCCCCATCTCCAGCCGTTGTTGCATGATTCATTCAGTTACTACCCTGCTGGCTGGTGTTTTCTTCTTCCCATCATCCAAAATGAGCCTGACTATCTTTCATTCCACAGTAACCCATCTGGTCCACTCTATCATATGCAATCTCTTCTGGGCAAAATTTAGTGAAGCTTGGACAAGTATCCACTGAGAAAGGCAAAGGCGGTATAATGGCTTCAACTTCTGAATGCTTTACACTATGGAGATACTGTGATGAAGATCAAGAGCTTATCGACCAATTGTTGGGAACACGTTTCACGTCATCAAAGTGATCAGTCATTAGTTTAAATAGGTTGCTATATTAGCTGTATGTTTTACATTTAATTCATTTTATATGAACAAGTTTATCTATAGTAATGCAATATGAAGTTCAAGGTACATAGTGTAAAAATGTAGGAAGCCTCTATGTCTTCTTTGGACTTCCTATTTAAACAATGTGTATTTGCCTCATTAATGGGCTCGTTGGTTCTCAAGTCAAATATCAAAGTTTATCATATCAAATATATTAGAGTTCCTTCCATATTATTTCCTATCTTCTTCTTCTCCATCTTTTTCTTATTCTTCAAGTATCTTTGGTTGGTTTTCATGCTATAACAATGGGTGACCTAACAGTGGTATCATTCGCCTAGGGGATATTAGAGTTTGTTTTTTAGATTAGTTTGGTGTTTTCACTCTTTTTGGGTTCAAGTTTTGGCTCGTTAGCTATTTAGTTAGTACTTGTGATTTGGTTTTAAGGTAGTTTATGTGTATAAAGGTTTCTCCTTAATACTTTTGCTCTTCAATAAAACTTCTTTGGTAACTCCACTTTTTGATTCGAAAAATTTGCTCAGTACGTTTTCTTTGGGGTTTCTTGCGAGTAAATTTTAGTTTGGCGGTAAGAGTTTTTCTATTGTTCTTGCGATTCAAGGGTTTTGCGAGTTATCAAAGTTCTTGCGGATTTCATACTTCTTGCGATATTAGTGTATTGCGAGTTCATTTTGGCGAGTAAGCCTGTTTTTCTATGTTTTGCGAGTAATGATTTCTACCTTGGCGAGTATTGAAGCCCCTCGTTTTGCGAGTACAACTTTTCTTGGAGTAGGAACCAAGTGCGAGTATTCAATTTCTTACAAGTCTTACGAGTATCCAAATTCTTAAGTCTTGCGAGTTCATATTTACTAAATCTTGCGAGTCATCATCATTATTGCAGTAAGGGACAGCTTTGCGAGTAAGGGATAGCCTTGCGAGAAAAATTGCGAGTAAGGAAGCTTTATTTGGAAAAGTTTTGGATTTCGTTAAAACTCTCACAACTATCTACAACAGCAATACTACATTCTTATCCTTTAAAGTCCATTCAGCATAATCAATCAAAATGTCTCGACCTCCATTACTTCACAATAAACAACAACAACCAACAACAACAATCACAATCCACAACAACCAACCGCATCCTGCAATTACTTCAACAAGTGATCAATCAACCGTCAATGTACCCTCCAAAATCAACTCTTAATCATCAAGTGAAACATCAACCGTACTTACAACCGCACATGCAAACCGCCTTACCACAACCTAAGCAAACCCATTGTTCGATCAAATGTGTGAAGCTATTAATCACTAAGCAACCAATCTCGGTCATGAAGCCGGATCTCTTGACAACCACCGGATGCTTACGCCAGTAACTATGTTCAGTGGTCAAGCCGATTCCTACGTTTCTTGGAATTGAAGAACCTCATGGAAAATATATGGAGAAAGTTCTCTTTGAGGTCCATTCCAATGGCCAACTAAGAAGGTTCCAGGTGATCAACTGCCACACCACCAAGACCTGAAACTGTAACCCCAGTTCGATCACAAACTCACTGCGAACCAAAGACTTCATCATGAAGTAATGAACTTGCAATGGAGCTACATCTGCCAAGAATTCCCCCAATCCAATCTTCGAAGTGTAGATGCTCATGAAAACTCATAAAGAAATGTGGGGGAACATTTCATTCTCTTGGATGGAAGGTACTGAGTTTAAATCAAGAAAGACATGGAATCAAAGCTTTATCTGGAAATATTGGGAATTCATTGATTGAATCAATCTCTCTTTTT
>LBNU01024618.1:11585-22352 GCA_014162995.1 Artemisia annua | reverse complement strand
ATAAAAATACAAAAAGAATCTTCTTCCACCCTTAGACCTAGATTAGAGTAGCCTTTAGCCTAACGAACACTATTCCCTGCGAGAGAACGATCAATCCCCCGGTACTTGCCACTACACTATACTACATCGGTCAGGTACACTGCCTGGTGGGGATTGCAAGCTTCTCGAGATCCCTCGAGAGGTAAAACGTAGTGCGTGTTGCAATCCACGCGCATCACAAATCAATCAATATAATGAAAATATTGAAATATTGGTACCAGAGAAATGGGAGCTGAGGTTCATCAGTAGGCTAAGCATCAAAGTCTGTATACTGAGGATCAGGTCATCTGAATGTCAAGACCGGAAATAAAGGTCGAACATCAATATAGCTTTCCAATCTCTTGATCTGCTCACGACGGTACAACCTTTCTTCAATGGTGTGAACAAAGTTGCGAATCATTCTGCGTCCATTAGCTTTCCACCTAGTCTCTTGACCCTCTTGTAACCTCTTTTTCTCATCAACCAATCTTTCAGCCAACCCTTCACGAACTCTTCGAAGTGTCTCATCACAGAACTTTTGAATTTCATCGAACCTCATAAGACGAAGTTGATTCTTCTTGTTGAGGTAGATGATTCCAAACGATGGTTGTTGCACGAGAGTATACTGTGATAGTCCTTGAATTCCAAGAAATATGAGTTGTGGTTTAGTGAGGTTGATGTTGTTCTGATAACTTTCAATGCCCAAGTGAAGAGCTTCCACTCTTTCTTGAACTATTACCCGTCTGATGTAGAGAAGTAGAGACGCGATGAAGTTGTATTGTGTTTCCTTTGGGAAGTTGAGCATTTTTCCTTGAAACTTTTGCAAATACATATCTTCGATGTCACTCAGGTTCAGATCTGGGAAGTCTGCTTCACAAAACTTGTATTGCTTCTCATCCAGTCTCTTGACGATGATTTCGCTCATGAAAGTGTAGTTGAATCCTCTATCTTCCACGAGTTCCATGATAGCAACGATACGAAGTGGATGCTTGACATTCTAACTTGATGTAAGGTGTTATTTGTGTGTGTAACCGAATTTTCGTTTTTCAGGCCAGTGTTGAATACCAAGAAGAGCTTCCCTGTTGTAAGTGACAACTGATTTACTGAATATTGGTGTAGTCTCTTCAATGTCTGGTAAGTCATATCTGGCAGCTGGAACGGAAATCGTCAGTAAGGATGCATATCGTTCCTTGGAGGTCTCATGAGCATGTTGAAGATATCGGAGATCGTTGTTGAAAAAGCAGCGGTATGGGATCTTAGGTTTTTCTGGAAAGCCTTGAAGAGGCAATGGCTTTGTCCAGTCTGTGAAGTAAGGAGTCTTGTCTTTCTTTTGAGTGCCGATGTTGGATTTAGGGTTCAGCCAGTCGAACGTGCTAGATAAGGCGCAGGCGATGTTCTCCATGTGGTATTCGAGTTCAACTTTGTTCCCTGATATTTTCTTCAGAAAGTCAAGTGCATCACGATTGATCCTTTTCAGTTCAGCCTTGGTCAACTTTTCAACTTGAAGTCCCGTCATGATACTTTGAGTAATCTGCAAAGTATTTCCAGATTATTCCTATTCTTAGTCACCTTATAACTCCATGACTATCCTATTGATGCCTTTGAACCAAATATTTGAAAATCTCTCAAAGTGTTTCTGAATATGAAATCTTTTTGTTAACACTTTGAGGTTTTAGATTTCTGATGAAAGACTCCCCCTCCACATATGCTCATGAATGTTTTCAGAAATTTGCATATGCGGGAATAGTTGGCACTTTTGAATTGATCCACTCTTAATAGACATGTACCCGAGGGACACGTTTACGTTGCTTAGTTAAAGGGATAAATTATCAGTTTTTAGGTGATAACTAGCCCTAATAACTAACTTGAAGTTGTTAACATTCCTAAAAGGAAGTTAGACCCGTCAAAGTAAACGTCTAAAAAGAGTTTCTTGAAACGGTACTTTCTACTCGGATAAATCCTTTCGAATACTAACATTTGTTTTTTCGTAAATTCGTGGGTCAATTCTGAGTCGAGCTCGCACAAGACAAAACTTTTGACATCATATTTTAATCACTTTTCATCTTCTCCCCCTCAAAAATAGCATATTAAATGTTGCTTTTGTATACGTTTTTGATTAAAATATGCCTTTTTGAGTCTTATGGGGAGAAATTAATCAAGACTTTAAGATTTAGAACGATGTTTTTGATCAAGTACTCCCCCTCAACAAGTGATTACTTATTGAGGTGTAATACTTGTCTTTTGAGCAGAATTGTAGAAATCATGAAAAGTTTGTTAATTCTACTCAAAAGTAAGAAGCTTTCGCTCCTTATATGAGGATTGTAGCACTTATGCGTACCACATGGTCCTTTAAGTACAAATTGCAGGTTGTACATTGTAATGTGTGCACAAGCCGTAGTAATTTACAAATCAATCAATATAATGAAAATATTGAAATATTGGTACCAGAGAAATGGGAGCTGAGGTTCATCAGTAGGCTAAGCATCAAAGTCTGTATATTGAGGATCAGGTCATCTGAATGTCAAGACCGGAAATAAAGGTCGAACATCGATATAGCTTTCCAATCTCCTGATCTCCTCACGACGGTACAACCTTTCTTCAATGNATGTGTGCACAAGCCGTAGTAATTTACAAATCAATCAATATAATGAAAATATTGAAATATTGGTACCAGAGAAATGGGAGCTGAGGTTCATCAGTAGGCTAAGCATCAAAGTCTGTATATTGAGGATCAGGTCATCTGAATGTCAAGACCGGAAATAAAGGTCGAACATCGATATAGCTTTCCAATCTCCTGATCTCCTCACGACGGTACAACCTTTCTTCAATGGTGTGAACAAAGTTGCGAATCATTCTGCGTCCATTAGCTTTCCACCTAGTCTCTTGACCCTCTTGTAACCTCTTCTTCTCATCAACCAATCTTTCAGCCAACCCTTCACGAACTCTTCGAAGTGTCTCATCACAGAACTTCTGAATTTCATCGAACCTCATAAGACAAAGTTGATTCTTCTTGTTGAGGTAGATGATTCCAAACGATGGTTGTTGCACGAGAGTATACTGTGATAGTCCTTGAATTCCAAGAAATATGAGTTGTGGTTTAGTGAGGTTGATGTTGTTCTGATAACTTTCAATGCCCAAGTGAAGAGCTTCCACTCTTTCTTGAACTATTACCCGTCTGATGTAGAGAAGTAGAGACGCGATGAAGTTGTATTGTGTTTCCTTTGGGAAGTTGAGCATTTTTCCTTGAAACTTTTGCAAATACATATCTTCGATGTCACTCAGGTTCAGATCTCGGAAGTCTGCTTCATAAAACTTGTATTGCTTCTCATCCAGTCTCTTGACGATGATTTCGCTCATGAAAGTGTAGTTGAATCCTCTATCTTCCACGAGTTCCATGATAGCAACGATACGAAGTGGATGCTTGACATTCTCACTTGATGTAAGGTGTTATTTGTGTGTGTAACCGAGTTTTCGTTTTTCAGGCCAGTGTTGAATACCAAGAAGAGCTTCCCTGTTGTAAGTGACAACTGATTTGGTGAATATTGGTGTAGTCTCTTCAATGTCTGGTAAGTCATATCTAGCAGCTGGAACGGAAATCGTCAGTAAGGATGCATATCGTTCCTTGGAGGTCTCATGAGCATGTTGAAGATATCGGAGATCGTTGTTGAAAAAGTAGCGGTATGGGATCTTAGGTTTTTCTGGAAAGCCTTGAAGAGGCAATGGCTTTGTCCAGTCTGTGAAGTAAGGAGTCCTGTCTTTCTTTTGAGTGTCGATGTTGGATTTAGGGTTCAGCCAGTCAAACGTGCTAGATAAGGCGCAAGCGATGTTCTCCATGTGGTATTTGAGTTCAACTTTGTTCCCTGATCTTTTCTTCAGAAAGTCAAGTTCATCACGATTGATCCTTTTCAGTTCAGCCTTGGTCAACTTTTCAAATTGAAGTCCCGTCATGATACTTTGAGTAATCTGCAAAGTATTTCCAGGCAGTGGTTCATCGGCTTCAAGTGGAGGTTGTGCTTTGATCATGTCGGTCAACCAATCAGATTTTGGAGCTTCTTCCACATCTAACCAGGAGAATGGAGTGGACTTCTTCTTCTTCTTTGACTTTGTAGACTTCCTTTTCTCCTTGGTCTTTGATGTTGATGATGGTCCAGCTTGAAATTCAGGAGTTGGTGATTCGGGAGTAGGTGATGCGGGTTCTTCCTGAGTGTCAGCTGGTTGAAGCATGAATGGTTCTTCTGATTGAGTTGGACCGGAGCCTGATGCAGGTGCATGTTGCTTTGTTGGTGGAGTCTTGGAAGTCATGTGGCTTTTGAGAAGACGATGGTCCTTTTGATGTCCTTGATTTCTTGCTTTTGGGATCGGCATCAGGATCATCATCCTTCCTTGGTCTTTTGTGTTTGCCAGCAGCTTCGTTGCATGATTCTTTTGAGGCAATGGTTTGGAGTGCCTCAAACATCGTTGATTCTTCAGTAGTCTTATCCTCTTTGTCTTTGAGTTTTGCTGCTAACAGGGCTTGTAGTTGTTCGGTTGTGAGGTCAGTTGGTGCTGGTGGAGCCCTGTTGGTGCGGAGATAAAAGGGTGTTTACTGAAGCATTTGTTCAATGCTTTGCTTGATCCTGGAGTTCAACGTTGTCTAAATCGGTTGAAGAAGTTCGGACACTGCTGGAGTGGTGAAGGCGACAAGGTTGTCGTTGAGGTATTCTTCGGTGTATGACTTTATCATGCCACTCATATCAGCTTGTAGGAGCTTTTCAACCAGAGAAGTCGATTCTTTGAGATCCTTGACTTGAGTAGTCAAGGTTGTGACCTGTTTTGCTAGCTTTTGAACTTGGTCTTTCAAATCTCCATCATGTGGCTGTGTGTCCTTCTTCTTCTTCCTTGCCATAGCAACAGCTTGCTTGATCTTTTGTGATGCTGTCATAGATGATGAGCTTCCCTTCTTCTTCTTGATTGATTTGCCTTTGGATGTCATCTTTGGTGGTGGTGGAGATGAGTGGTGTAATGATGATGTTGAAGATGATTCGTGTTCAGGTTCGGATGGAGGAGGAGAAGGATCCCTTGGAGGTGTGCCTTTAGGAATTGGTGGATCCTGTGAAGATGAATGAGGAGGTGTGTTGATGAGTTGGTCGGTGTCAAATAATTCTTCATCTTGTTCATCGCCACGAAGTAATCTTTCTGTTTCCTCACCTGCTTTCTTCTTAAGTTCTTCTTCTCTACGTACCTGAGCAATGAACTGTGGTGTAATGAACTCAGAAGGCTCTTTCTCCAGTTGTAAGTCTGCAACAACTTCCTCTGTGGCTTCCTTCATTATGACATTCCCTTCTGGATCTCGTTGTTCCGTTTTAGTTTGAGTCAAAGTTGTGGAAGGAGGAACTAATGTGCTGCTTGACCCACCCTCTTGTGCCTGTAGGTCGAGCGGTCGTTGATGAGGCTGTGGATGTTGGAGATTGAGGTGTGCAGCTTGTCTTAGTTCTTTCAAATGTTGCTTCTCTTCTGCTCTAGGATCGACAATAACGCTTTTCAGTTTGCGTTTGTCGACTAGTGGTTCATCAACTAGTTCATCTGCTTCTTCTTCATCATGAAAATCACCACTGGGTTCATTGATGGTGATCCCTGTACCTTTCTTTTGTTCCTTGTGAAGAGTTTCCTTGCTTATTTGTTTTGCCAGTTCAAGTCCAGGAAACTCCTCTTCATCATCACCTGCTTTAGTCCTTCGTTCGAAGTCTTCCTCATCATCTGACTCAGACCCGAACTCAGATTCTGTTTCCGAATATGACGATGTGGGTTCATCTTGAATGATTGGTTTTGGTGTGACCTTCCTTCTTTGTCTGGTAGGAGGTTTTGGCGTAGACTTTGATTGTGGTGAGGTTGTTGTACTGCTAGTGCTTCCCGTCTTGCCACCTCTTTTGCTACGAGTTTGAACTGTGGAAGCTGGTTCTTCTTCTTCACCGGTGTATCCGACTTTCCCAGCTTGAAAGGCTTTGTCATAGATTTTGTAGTTTTGAGTCTTTTGAATCCTTTTATCCAGAAAGTAGTCTGGAATTCTCATTCCGTTGGTCCTTGTAACAAACTTGATGGTTTTGACGAAGGAGATCCTGTAGGCTTGGTTGTAGATGTCTTTGGGTTCTGTGGGGTCATGTATTCTCTTGATGTAGTCAGGTGTTTTCTCACAGAAGTGTTCGATGAGTATCTTTGTGAACCTAACGAACGAAATCACACTCCTTTCACGATCGGTTTGAATGTGATGGATTATGTCGCTCATTATGGAACTTGCGAAGTTGATCGGTTTCATGCTCATCATTCCCCAAAATACTTGTAGGTGCTCCAATCGTGGATGTTCGTGACCACTCTTCCTGCCGGCAATAGATCTAACAATCAACATGTAGAATGTTCTCCATGGCTGAGGTAGATATTTGACGTTGAACCTTGACAGTCTGATGAGTGGTAGATCATCTTGGACATCAAATCCTAGATCAAGAAGGTAATCTAGGATTTCAAGTTCGGTTAGCATAGGATAAAATTCATTTGGTGTAGGTAACATGAGAACGGTTCGAAGAACATCTAGGTCTACGGTGTATTCCTGACGATCCAGCTTGACAGTGAAAGATTCATCATCCAAGTTAGCCCGAGCAGTGTACCAGAATTGATGAATGTAGAAGATTGGAACAGATGTAGACTTTGTAAGCATATGTTTGCAGGGATGAGCCAGTAGAATGTCTTTAACAATCTTGCACGTATCTTCGGGAATTCGAAGTTTGTTGAAGTCAATACGTGGATTGTTTTGGCCTATGGTAATGTTGTAGTTTGCAGGGACAACCTCTCCGAGTGTGAGTAGTGGTAGAGTTTGTTCTCGGACAGGTTCAGTGTGTTCAGCCATTGTGTTCTGTAAATGTAATGTCATGAAATCAAACATCCAGATTTGTTAGTCATTAGTCCACATTCATGTTTGATATACAAAGACGTACAAGTTACATGTTGCATTTATGGTTCAGTTAATTATCAAGTGAGATGTGATAGTATTTGCAATTCAACATATACATTTTGAGACAAAGTAATGAGACATTCAAAGCACAATATGTCTAAGAAATACATGTTCATCAATACTACACAAGCACAAGATAATAAACATGATTACAACACAAACATCACACACATTCATGAGTATTCATTCATTATACATGTTTTCGAAAAGGTTACAATACATGTGAATTCTCAAAAAAAATGTTAAGTGTGATCTCGAAAACATGACTTCTAGTGTTCTCGATAACTATTACTAAGTGGGTTCTCGATAACTTTTGTACATTGGTGTTCTCGATAATTTCATGGGAAATGATCTCGATAACTTGAATAACAAATGTTCTCAATAACTCAAGGAGTAAGGGTTCTCGAAAACACAAGTTCACATGTTCTCGATAACAAAAAAAAGTTCTCGAAAACTTGTGATCTCGATAATTCTTATTGAGTGATCTCGATAATTTACAAAGAGTTCTCGATAATTTTGGTTAAGGAGAGTTCTCGATAAATTAACGAGAGATCTCGATAAAAATGATCAAAGAGATCTCGATAATTTATAGTTTTCGAAAATCACTGAAGACATACATGGTCTTGAAAAGTTTTGATTCCTTGAATGAATACCTGATGAAATGAGTGCAAGATGGCAGTTAGAATCACATAATAATCATATACACCAGTTTTCGAAAACTATCAAAACCCCAAATTATCTAGAACATGAAATTCGAGCATACATGTTGCAACACCAATGAAATACATCAATTTACACTTATAGAAACACATCCTAGCCATTTAATTGAACTCAAGAATACAGACATGAAAAGAACCAATTCGACCATAAACCCTAAGTTTCTAAATCATGCATACATGGATTATGGAGCAATTAACAAGCATAAGCATGATTCATACACTCAAACAGACATATCCCATCAATAAAATTAAACAAAACAACACTCAATCAAAAATACCCAATTCATTCATAAACCCTAAATTTCGAAATCCACACAAACATGTTTATTGTTATGATTAATTGTTTCTAACATGATAAGGATACTTGAAACATTAAAAGCCCTATGAAACATTAAGCAAAAATACATGTATGGATCATAAACGAATTTAACGCAACCCTAGTTCTAGAAATCGAAATTGTGAAGAATCTAGCCATTGAAAACTTAATTCCATGAAAACCATGTTTTAAATTAGGCCAAAGACTGTAGAAACACTTACGGTTTGAAGAATTTAAGCACGGATTAGTGATTTGATTTTGGGCCGTTTGATATGTAAGAGTTGTGTTTGTTTTTGTGTTTTTGTAGTAATGAAAAATCGGGGGGGTGTTTGTTTGTGGTTATGTTTTGAAAACTTTGATATTTTGGCAGGATTGGTCCCTTGACTATGTAATTTAAAGACCGTTAGTAACAAAGACATTCAAGGCTAAAAGGAAATTATTGAAGTATTATAATGAAACGAGGGATAACCCGTGAAGTTCCACCATTATTATTAGATAACATCATCTGTTTGAAATATGCAAGTACACATGTTTGAACAAGATTTTTAAATTTTGAAGAACATTTTCTCCTCCTCAACACTTGGTGTGAAAATTGAGGAATTTTTGAGAAACCAAAGTGTTGATAGAGGTAGTGTACTTGCATTTGAAAAATGAGAAAAAATATAAAACGTAAAATCTTTTTGGTATTTTTGAAGATTTTTTGATTTTGTCTTTTTGTTTTTGATAAATATTTACAAATATAGTTTTGGTATTTGACTCAGTTAATTGTTTTCAAGAAAAGAGTTTAGATCATCTGGAGTCAAACACCGCATACCAATTCGGTGGACTAGTTCAGCAAACCTTGAGGGAGCTAAAGGTTTCGTGAACAAATCTGCCAGTTGGTATTTAGTAACCACAAAATATAACTCTATTGTACCCTTTTCAACATGCTCCTTGATGAAGTGATAACGGAGATCAATGTGCTTAGATTTTGAATGTAGAACCGTGTTGCAGGAGATCGCTATCGCACTTTTCGAGTCACAGTACATCGGAATATTGTTGAATAAGTAACCGTAGTCCATTAGTTGTGTACGCATCCAAATGACTTTTGCACAACAGGCAGACATGGCAACATATTCAGCTTCTGTTGACGAAAGTGAGGTGCAATCCTGCTTCTTTGATTGCCAAGACACAAGTTTATCTCCAAGAAACTGCAAACCACCAGAAGTACTTTTGCATGTATCCATACACCCTGCATGATCAGCGTCTGAAAAAGCTATTAGTTCAAAACCAGAATCCTTCGGATACCAGATCCTCAAGTGAATGGTTTCCTTTACGTATCGAAGGATTCTCTTAGCCTCATTAAGGTGACGTTCAGTAGGACTGGACTGATAGCGAGAGCACATAAATACAGCAAATACAATATCTGGTCTACTAGCGGTGAGATACATGAGTGACCCAATAATACTTCGGTATTTTGTGGGGTCAACTGGTTTCCCATTTGGATCCGCATCTAACTTAGTTGTGTTGGCCATAGGGGTATTGTAAGTATCACAACTGGTCATGCCATGTTTCTTAATTATCTCATGAGCGTATTTGGACTGATTTAGGAAAATTCCACGGGGTGACTGATGAACTTGTAGTCCTAAGAAGAACGTAAGTTCACCCATCATTGACATTTCAAAATTTTGTTACATTAATCTGGCAAAAGCGTTTGAGTACTTTTTATTAGTATAACCAAAAATAATGTCATCGACATATATTTGCACAATTGAAACATCTTCTCCGTGTTTTTGGATAAACAAAGTTGGATCTAATAAACCTTTAGTGAAAGAGTTAGCAAGCAAGAAAGCAGTAAGTTTATCATATCACGCCCTGGGGGCTTGTTTGAGACCATAGAGAGCCTTCTTAAGTCTGTAGACATGATTCGGGTGCTCTGGGTCGACAAATCCCTCTGGCTGACTAACGTATACCTCCTCACGCAGTTGACCTTTCAGAAATGCCGTTTTCACATCCATTTGATAAACGACCATGTTTTTGTGAGCCAGCGTATGCCAAAAATATTCGAACAGCTTCAAGTCTAGCCACTGGTGCGAAAGATTCCTCAAAGTCAATTCCTTCCTCCTGAGTATATCCTTTAGCTACCAAACGTGATTTGTTACGAATAACTGTGCCTTCTGCGTCCAATTTGTTTTTCCAAATCCATTTTAGTCCAATGACATAAACCCCATCCGGACGTTCAAATAATTCCCAAACTTCAAGGCGTTTGAATTGGTTGAGTTCCTCTTGCATTGACTCAACCCAGTTGTCGTAAGTGAGAGCTTGTTTGATGTTTTTAGGTTCTTCATGACAAATGGTTAGAGCATAAATGCAGTGTTCGGCATCGGAGTGAAGTTTCTGTCTAGTCATAACTGGAGCTGTTGGATGACCAATTATTTTGACGATTGGATGGTCACGAGTCCAATGATGTGTTGAAGGGTGAGGGTTATGAAAGTGCTGCATATTAGTTGGTTCCAAATTGCGTGTTGACGACTCAGCAATGTCAGAAAGGTTCGGAGTTGGAGCAAACGGATTAAAGAACGCATTTGGATCATAATTTGCAGGTTCGGGTACTTGTGGTTGATTCAGATCTTCAGTTGGGTTGTCTGTGTTGGAAGCGGTTTGTTCGTCTGTTGTTGGTGATTCAGTTGGGGGTGCATCGGGTGTTACTATTGTTGTTGTAGTAACCGGTGTATCAGGTACTTGAATGTTAT
>LBNU01024616.1:1971-20972 GCA_014162995.1 Artemisia annua | reverse complement strand
TAATCTACTAAGGATCTACTCATCATCCATTTCTAGGGCTCAAAAGTTGTATATGTATAAAAAGTGTGGTATAAACTAACACATGCATGTAAACCTTGTATAAAAATCATACGAACATTGTAAGAACTTGGTAAAATTATGAAAAACAGTTTTACATACTTACTTGGAAGATTAGTGAGCTTTTAGTGGATGAAAACCTATAAAACCTTGAGTTTGTATTTCAAAACCCTAAAAGGAGTACTAGATGAGCTTGTTTAACACTTGTTCTTGAAAAATTTGTGATGTTTGCTTCTTGTTTGAACCTTGGCCGTCCCCTATGGTAAGGTGGATGAGAGAGTTTTCTTTTTACTTGCACTTGATATAATGAAATGTATGTGTATATTTTTGGTTAATAATAGGTCAAGGTTTGGTCAAGTCTTGGAGAGCATTTATTATGGGCAGCCGGCCATAAAGGAGGAAAAGGGGGAATCATGTTTTGGTGATTTATTTGTAATTAGATGTAAGTAAATGTAGGTATAAGTGTAGTGTTAAGTAGTTTTAAGTTTAATCGGGTACCGGGTTTGCTAGAAGTAAATTTTAATGAAGTAAGTCGGAACATAATGAGGTTGTAAAAATGATAAAAATATGTTGGGTGCAAGTATTGGGTGTTCGGGTGATTAACGTTTAGTTTTTACAAAAACCGACGTAATTAAATAGAATTTACGATGTGAATTAAATAAAATCCCAAAATACCGGGTAAATGAATTTTATACTCTCCGTGACGTTAAAATGAGAATAAAAATATGTCGGGACCATTGTGGGGATTGTCAGACGTGTTAGTCACATTTAGTGATCGCGTGTTAACGTTTAGTTAAAAATAAACTTACGTAAAGCGTTGAACGTACTAAAAATGTCAATTTGAAAATCCTACGAGTGGGATAGTATGCAAATGTTAGTGTGATGATATGTAGACTATTTCTAGTCCGAATGAAGTGTCCCTGCTAATAATGCATGAATTCGCATCTAAACCAAACCGGTTACGCGAATATGAATACCCGTAAACCCCGTATACGATGAATTGAATGATATGCATGAATAGTACTTTCCCTCCGGTAATGAATAGTGTCATGTGAATAGTAAATTTTCTGAACGCTTCTCGGAATCTCAAATTGACTCCAAAAACGATGAATAGTAAAATGATGAATAGTGATCGATGAATAGTAAATGATGAATAGTAACGGGTGAATAGTGAAATGTCGAGGTTTGGGAAATGACCTGAAATTACGGGTTGTGATACAAAGTCTGATCAATTCTTCCTCTATGAAACCCATTATCCATAAGATAAGTGGCTAGGGTCTCATACCATTTCCTTGGTGCCTGATGCAAGCCATACAATGCTTTAACTACCCTGTATACTTTGTTAGGATGTTCAGGGTCTTCAAAGCCCGGAGGTTGTGAAACATATACCTCCTCATCAATTTGCCCATAGAGAAAAGCACTTTTTACATCCATTTGATATACTGTGAAGCCCATAAAGGATGCATAGGCTAGAAAAAGCCTAATTGCTTCAATTCTTGCAACTAGGGCAAACACCTCTTCATAATAAATACCCTCCTCCTAAGTGTATCCTTGAGCTACAAGCCTAACCTTGTTTCTTATGACAATTCCTCTTTCTTCTCTCTTGTTTCTAAACACCCATTTGGTACCAATTACCTTCATTCCTTTTGGTAAATCACAAAGCACCCAAACCTTTTGAATTTTGAACTAAAGCAACTCTTCTTGCATTGCTGCTACCCAGCATTCATCTTCATGTGCCTTGAATACNGGGTCTCATACCATTTCCTTGGTGCCTGATGCAAGCCATACAATGCTTTAACTACCCTGTATACTTTGTTAGGATGTTCAGGGTCTTCAAAGCCCGGAGGTTGTGAAACATATACCTCCTCATCAATTTGCCCATAGAGAAAAGCACTTTTTACATCCATTTGATATACTGTGAAGCCCATAAAGGATGCATAGGCTAGAAAAAGCCTAATTGCTTCAATTCTTGCAACTAGGGCAAACACCTCTTCATAATAAATATCCTCCTCCTAAGTGTATCCTTGAGCTACAAGCCTAACCTTGTTTCTTATGACAATTCCTCTTTCATCTCTCTTGTTTCTAAACACCCATTTGGTACCAATTACCTTCATTCCTTTCGGTAAATCACAAAGCACCCAAACCTTTTGAATTTTGAACTAAAGCAACTCTTCTTGCATTGCTTCTACCCAGCATTCATCTTCAAGTGCCTTGAATACATTCTTTGGTTCCATTTGAGATAGAAAACACATGAACAGACATTCATTCTTGCCTTCATGATTCTTAGATTCATAAATTTCACTGATAAATCCATGAATGTCAGCCATCTTTGACTGTCTTCTAGTCTTCACAGGTGAGTTTACATCCCCTATCACATTTTCAAGAGGATGTGATTTATGAACTGTAGTATGGGGAGTTTGAGGAATTTCAATCTCAGTAGGCATATTTGTTATTTCAACATCACTGGCTTGAGCTTCCTGAGCAGCTGGAGTTGTATTTTCCACATCTGGTGTAGCAGTGGAAACTTCTGGTCTATCAGTGGAAACTTCTGGTCTAGCAGTGGAATCTGTATTTCCACTGCTTTCAGAATTAAGAGTGTTCACAGAAGTTGCTTTAGACACATTCCCTTCACCTTCTTTACTAGCATCATGAGAAGGTTCATTTCCAGTCTTTGGAACAAAATCATCATCTGCATGATCCCAAATAGGCAAGATAATCTGATCTTGATCATCCTTTTGATCATTGCTTGGCTCATCATCATCAACAAACTCTTCTGAACCTGCAAAATCATTAGTATTTGTAACTGTAGAGATAGGCACATAATTCATGGTATGGGTTAGAGTATCAAGATCAAACAACCATTCAGGGCCAGTTCCTTCAACATTAGGTTTGTTTTCTAGAAACTCAACATGCAGATTCTCTTCAATCTTTTAGGTTCTTAAGTTGAAGACTCTAAAGTCATTACTAACAATGGAGTGCTCAACAAAGTACCCTTCATCAGATTTCCCATCAAATTTACCCAGATGATCTATGGTATTGAGAATTGTGACATGACATCCAAATGGTCTCATGAAATCTAGGATAGGAGGTCTACCTCTAAATAACTCATAAGGTGTCTTGTTCTTTGTTTTTACCACTAAAACCCTATTTTGCACATAACAAGCAGTGTTAACTGCTTCAGCCCAAAAAGTAATTGGCAATTTTGAATCTGCCAACATGGTTCTAGCAGCCTCTATTAGTGTCCTATTTCTCCTCTCAGCTACACCATTTTGTTGAGGAGTTCTAGCTATACTAAATTCCTTTTAATACCTTTATCTCTGCAAAAATCATCCATAACTCTATTTTTAAACTCTGTCCCATTGTCACACCTGATAACTTTAACTTTCTTATCATTTAGGTTTTCTACTTCAGTTATAAAGGTCTTAAGGATGCCAGTTGTCTCATCCTCAATTCTAAGAAAGAAAACCCATGTAAACCTACTAAAATCATCAGTCACAACAAGACAATATTTCTTAAGATTTATGCTACTCACTAATGTAGGACCAAACAAGTCCATATGCAACATATAAAGTGGGTGAGCAATAGAGTTAAAAGCCTTTGTTTTGGAAGAAGCTCTGTGTTGTTTGCCTTTAAGGCAAGCAACATAGGTTTGGTCATTTTCAAATCTTTTCTGAGGCAAGCCTCTTAACAAACCATCTTTAACAATCTTATTTATGGTTTTGAAATTAATGTGACCAAGTCCTCTATGCCATAGCATGGATTCATCCACAGTGGCCTTTGCAATCAAGCAAGCAAAATCATCTTTAGCAACAATGTTATTCATATCCAAGTTATATAAGTTGCCTTTTCTAGGAATTTTAAGTAGGATCTGACTTTCAGCAGGCATCTTAAAATCCTTAGAAAGAACAAAGCACATATCTTCAGTAAAAAGAACATTGTTTTTCTTGTCACATATCTGTGACACACTAAAGAGATTGTACTTAAGCTCTTTTACATAGTACACATGTTCAAAATCCAAGTTACTAGTTTTGATTACACCTTTACCGGTAACTCTTCCACCAACTCCACCTCCAAAGCTGACAAATTGTCCATCATAAGGTTCAAAATTTGAGAGATAGGACTTGTTGCCAGTCATGATTGACTTGGATCTGCCTCGTGTATCAATATAGTTAAATCTATCAAAGGTCATTGATACACCATTGGGATTGGTTATTGAGGTATTTCCATTTGGTTTCCATTCCCAACCTGCTGAGGCCTTCATAGCATTTCCCATGTTACCCCTGTTCTTGTTCACAATACCAGCAGTGGTAACTTTTGACTGTGCAGTGGAGACTACTGGTTTAACTTTTGGTACCCACTATTGGTTATGATTAACCCTTTTATTATAAAAGGTCCTTTTCCCTGTTTCTGCATATTTAACAAAAGTTGTTTTAGGTTTTGCACTTGAAACAGGTGATTTAGGGTGAGCAGTGTTAACAGTTTTAGCAGTGGCAAAAGATTTAATCCCACTTCTTAGTTGAACTGCTCTTGGGATCATGTTGCTGTGTGAATTAGGGTGTGATTTGTTTTGAAACCTGTTTGATTCCACCCTCTTATTCCCAAAAACTTCCCTTCTCCCAACATGATAGTCACATTTAGCATGCAAATGTTCAAAGCTACCACATATATGACATGCTTTATTGTTCATGACAAACTCACTACCTAGTTGTTGAGATTTTACATGATTCCAACTCCTCTGGTTACCCCTAGGAGTTGATGACTTGTTTCTATACATCTCTGCATACCTTACAGTTGGTCTAGGTTTATTAACTTGTTTCTTAGGTTCCTCTGTAATGGTATTAACAACTTGTGGGACAGAAGTTTCTACTTTCTTATTAACACTCTCATCTACCAAAGATGAGTCACTAGCACTTTCAAAAGCATTAGATTCATGCTTAACCTGTTCCTCACTTTTTACAAATTTGGGAGGGCCATATTCAAGACTAAGTTCCTCAAATTCTTCTAGGCCTGTATGTGCTAAATCAATACCAGGAGGTGCTGGAACACCCCTTAGTGGTGGAGGAACTGTATTGTATCCTAAACCAGACTTAGCTTTGTTTGTGATTTGTGCTTCCGAAATTTTATCAATTGACTTAGACTGATAATATAAGGTGTCAATAGAGATATTAACATTCTCATTTATCTTCCTAAGTTTTTCAAGCTCTTCTTTTAGTGCCTCATTAACTGATATCTTATGATTTAGCTCTCTTCTTAAGACTACCATATCATCATTGTATTTAGTCTCATTTTCTCTATAATGCTCTAGTTGTTTTTCTAATACAGATATGCCTCTTTTATGATTTGACAAGTTGTAATTAGCAGCAAACAACTCTGTTCTTTCATTTTCTAACAGTTCATTTAGCCTTTCACATTCTCTAGAAGCCCTACATGTTTTAGAGCAACATTCAAAATTTTGTAACTCTGAGTCAGAGAAGGCCATGAGAGCATGTTCTGTAGCAAGAAAAGCAGCATCTGAGGATTCTTCTTCTTCATCAGCCATTAAACTCCAATCATAGCTTATACCATCAATTGCCAACATAGCCTTTGGTTCTTCCACATTTGGTTCCTTCTTTTGCTTGTACCAAGTAGACCTATTATCCTGCTTCCTAGGTCTTCTGCACTCTCTAGCAAAATGCCCCAACTTGTGACAGTTGAAACATTCCACTTTGTTTTTGTCAAATCCTGCAGTTTCATTACCATTGATGGTAATTGGTTTTCCAGTCCTTTTGAAGAATTTCTTTGCCCTCATGCTAAGAAGTGCTATCTGCCACTTTATGTCCATCTCTTCTAATCATCAACTTGTTCCAAGTCTTCATGAGTTAATATTGAGCCATTAACTTGAGTTGATATGAAGGCATAAAAGGTAGGATCTACAAGACCAGCAACCTTCTTTTTGGAACCTGCAGTGGTAACAATTGCATTACCAGTGGAAACTGTAGAACCAGCAGTGGCAATCTCCTCATCACTGTCACCTTCAGAATCATCATCATCAACAGAGGTTGACAACAATGCCAAGGTTCCAGAGCTTGTACCAAGCTTCCCAGCGTTATTCAATCTTTGCTCAATGAGTTTGAAATTATTGTAAAGATCATTGAGTTTCATACTTTCAATTTCTGGTTTGTTTTCCCAGACTGTGACATTAGTATGATACTCAGAAGGCAAACTTCTTAGAAATTTTAAATTGAGGTCTTCCTGATCTACCTCAATTCCAAACACAGTCAATTGTGTTACTATCTTCTAGAGTTTGGTAAAGATGCTGTCAAGAGATTCATTGCTTGAAGTAGAGAAATTTTCATAACTTTGCTTCAACAATGTCTTTTGAGTTTTCTTGGTAGCATCATTACCACCAAATACTGAGCAGATCTCTTCAAAAAGTTCTTTTGCTGTTTTGTACTTACTGAAAGCAATGATCTGGTCATTAGGAAGAGTCATTAGCAACAAGCTTCTTGCCTTCATGTCATTCTTCTTCTGTGTTCTTTCATCACTTGTAGAAGGTGCAGAAACTGTTACTACTTCTTTGTCACCAACTTTCTCAGTCTTCTTTTCAGGTTTGAAGGAGTCACCAGTTAAGATGATCTCCCACAAAGCATAGTCTTGTATGAGAAAGTATTGCTCAATCATTATCCTCCACATCTCAAACTCATTGAGTTTGAGCTTGGGAAGCCTTGGAGCAGAGTTGGACTGGTTATTTTCCATCTCCATTGATCTGAGTGAAGTGTTTAAGCTTGTTCCTTGGATCTTCTAAATCAAAGTATCAGAAACCTGGCTCTGATACCACTTGATGGATCTAAACACACACCTTGTGTTAGAATGGTACTTTGAGTTATACTAGCAAGTACGCGGAATATACTTAGTAGTACTTAGAAGATTGTTTATATGATGTGTTGTGAGTAAGGACAGTTGTATGAAAGTGACACAAAGTTTAACCAAACTTATAGCTTCAATATGTTGAATACGAGTGATCTAAATATCACTAGGGTTTAAAACCTTGAAGCTCTTAGAAAAACGTATGAAGAACTTAAACCTAGGACCTCCTTTTATAGCACAAGGAGTCCTTTACAAGATAAGTATAATGTTATCTAAATAGAATATACACACAATCTATTCTATACTTATCAATATATGATTACATAACAGTTATCCAAATAGCAGTGGTAATAGTATGTACTAGCAGTGGTAATGTGTTTCCACTGCTAGTGCATTCTTCGGCAGTGGTTATCTTCATGCTTAGCCATGATAACTGTTAGTATAATTCCCAACATTAGGGAGTAAGGAAATCTGAGTAAACACACTTTTCTCCATATAAGTTTCACAACCAATTTACTTTTCTTGTTATTTTATTTTATTTGTAATAGTAGATATTTGGGTTAGTTGATTAGAAACTAATTTCGCCCACTCTTCCAAATACCCGAGATTTTACTTGCTTTCATAAAATACAAAAATAAAAAAAGAATCATCCCTCAACCCTTAGACCTAAACTAGAGTAGTTTTCAATCCTAACGACACTATTCCCCGAGAGAACGATCAATCCCCTGGTACTTGCCACTTCACTATACTACATCGGTCAGGTAGACTGCCTGGTGGGGGTTGTAAGCTTCTCAAGATCCCTTGAGAGGTAAAACCTATTATGAAGGTTGCAAAACCCACGCATCATATAGCTACTAGAACAAAAACTAAAGCTTACATAGGTCGTTTATGGCTTAACGAGGCAATCTAGGGTTTTCTCGACTTAAAACTTAACTCGACAAGGTCTAGGGCTTGCTACTCGACTTCTTAGGGTCTTAGGGACTAAGTACATACAGAAATATGTGAGGTAAAGAAAAGAGGAAGGTGTGAAGAGAAATGGAGAGGGGAGAGGGTATTTATAGTGTACGAGTGAGTAGCGAGCAAGAAATGGTAGCACGAGGTGGCGAGGAGGGGGGAGGTGATTAGGCAAGGCTAGTAGGTGATGTGGGAGATATAGGAGGTGACTAAGTTGAGCTATGGGTAGCTAGGGGGCTGAGGTAGGCCAGTTGTGGTGTTAACGGGTGCTATAGAGGCGGTTTGGGTAAGGTGGTGACAAGGTGGTTATGGAGGTGGGTGGTTGTGTGCTTGGTTGTGACATGGTGATGACTAAGCAGCTAGGTTGGGTGCTAGAGTGGTGGTAGGGTACGTGGTTGCTTATATTAGGTAATTTCTAGATTTAAGTCTAACTTAGGGCTTAATCTAGCTTAGGGCTTATACATAAGGTTTTGTGCCTAGGTTAGGGCCCTATGAGTGTCTAATGACTAATATTAAGTCCTAGGAAGCTTATACTAAGTGGTGGTAGCTTATAGTAAAGATTTGGGATAGTTTAGACCTAGTTCCGGGAAGTTATGGCTTAACTAGGGTTTTGTGCTTAAGGGACTTGTACCTTGGTTCTAGGGGGTTGTACTATGATCTAGGGAGTCTAATATATCCTAAATTTGCTAATGTAAGTCATACCTAATCCTTGAACACTTTAGAGTGATAGTTTACTTTGAGAAAATGTGTTTAAAACCTTGACTTGACATACCGGGATGTTTACATCAAGTAAACATATTGGTGGTTGGCATAGGTGGATACGTGAGCTTGTCTAAGGGTTAGTTAGGTCATAAAGATATAATAAGGCAAAAATTTGGCTCAGGAAATTCCTATGGGCATTTCTAACATAGATTGTGCTTAATGAGGGCCTAAGTTAAGTTAGTAAGTCATTTCTAACCTATAGGGAGTTAGTGGGAAATTTGTGGGTTACTACACATTTAGCGTATGCAACAAGCCTTTTAAACCAATCGGTGTCCCGAGTAGACGAGTGAAGTCTTGTGAGGGTTTACAGGGAACACACCCACAAAGTTCATTTAAAAACTAGTACAAGGTTAAAGTATGTTTGTTATTTAAAAGTTAAAAATTTTCTGGTACAGGGGAAAGTTATGGCGTAAGCTCATGGATTGAGTAACGCCGTAAGTAATGACTCCTGACAAAGTGTAGATATCTGACGATGGTTACGGCGTAACCTTAGCATTCGGTTATGTCTTAGAAACTCTCTAAGACAAATTCCAAGAGTTAAAGACTCCATGGTGCATTTCCAAGCCATCCTCTTTTCTCCAAACCTGCAAAAAGTTATAAAAAGACATCCCAAACCAAACTATACTAATAAAAAGGGAAGAAAAGGGATAATTCGGGTTGTCTCTCGAAAAAGCACTTTTGTTTATTAACGAGTCTTTAAGTTAGACTCAAAGCCACGATTCCTATGTTGGCTCCACACCCAAGTTGGTGTTCATCTACTCCCTGATCATCTTCTTAAATTTCTCTCCATTCATACGATCAACTGGTAGCTGCTTACCTTTTGCTTTTTCAGTGCATATGAAGCTCCCCATTCCTTCAATTGTATATTTTCGTATTTTAAAAGTTTCAAGCTTGACTTCTGGTGGGTCATACCAAATTCCTTCTTCACAGCTACGTATCTCCATTTCTTCCAACTCTTTTTCATGCCACAATATATGTCTTTCTTGGAAAATTCTTTCGCACTTTTCCTAAATATCTTTCAACATGTACCCTTTTTTCCTACTCTTAATCCATATTCATCCTGAAGTTGCAAAACTTTTCTTTTGAATGCTGACTTGAATTTCTCAAAACTTCAGTCATAGGGATCGTCATCTCCTTTAGGTGTACTGGATTCATCCGAATAGTTGTTGATCATCCATTCTACGAACACTTTTAGCTTCACTCCTTTGTCAATGTTTGTAGTGCCAAACTGAATTTTTAACCATTCATTGAACGAAAAATCACGCCCCCTAAGCTCCCTTTCTTGATTAATAATCTTAATCTTAAAATGTGGTTCTTCTTTGTAAGAGTCGTTTAAAGGGGGACCTTTGGAATATTCCCCTGCTTTGGCTGAGTAAACATATTCATCAGGTGTTTTTCCCATAATAGAGCTTGTGCCTGTGGATTAGTTAATCAAATCTTCTTTTTCTTGTTCTAAGGCAAGATGATAATTTTGATATCCCGTTGGAATCTCGTAATTACGCATTCGTTAATCGCAGCATTTCCGTACCTAATTTTATACCAATCAAGAAAAGATAAATTTCCGAACTCAATATCTTGTCTTTCTATTATGTGGAAACAAGTCCATTCTACTTGCGTTCTTTAATCATGATCAAGTTTTCCTATTCTGCCTCCGTTACAATGGTTCTTAAAAGAGTTGCAGGACGGCTATGCCTGGATTGATTGTCCATTCTCCACCATCAACGGTTCGCAGTAGTGGTTGATTAATATAGCAGTGCTGTGTTCAACAAATATATCCCTCAACTGATCGCATACCACCTGTTCTTTTTCATCATATTTTGAACACAAAGGAGAGTCATAAGAAAATAAATCCGTGGCTATCCATAGTGGGTCAAAAGATTCATTGTTTTTAGATACCCTAATCAAACAAACTTCCTCAAAAGATGCAAGGGTTAAGTATAAAGACCCGTCATTATAAAATGTCATCCTATCCCCTCCTACTCCTAAGGTAACTTGTTTTTCAAAAACCTTAATGTTTGCGTGCGATGTAGCCAAAAGTTGCCTTCCAAAAATTATGTTATTGTTTTGATGTTCAATCATGTCAATAGCGAAAAATTCGGCAGGGAAAAAGAATCTACCAATTTGGAGGAATATATTATCAACTATACCTCTTGGTGCTTTTCTAGTAGCCATTTCAACCATCATTGTTGTTTCCTTAAGGTTAGTAAGATTTAATTGATTGAATAATGAATAAGACATCATATTAACACTTGCTCCAAGATTGGCTAAAGCAAATATTTAAATTACCGATGATACAAGGCAACATAAATCTTCATGGGTTTGGTTCCTTCTCAGGTAGTTGGCAAGGTACTCCTTTGAATGTACTATTTCCTTCATTTTCCTACAAGTAGTTAATTCCACAAAATTCACTGCTAAAGTCAGAAATGGTTTTGGCTTCATCAACCTCGTCTTGTGTGAAGATTGCCTTGCATTCTCCTTTTGCCGCCTCAACTTTTTTTGTTTGGACATCTTTAGCCTGTTGCCCAATTTGAGTTTTCAAGTTTTTAATGGCGGCATCTTGATTACGTAAGTTCCTTTCCATATCTTCGTTCATCTTGTTCATCCACTCTTTGAACTTGTCCTTTCTTTTAGGCTTCCTAGGTTTTTGTGTCTTTTGAGGTTGAGAGGATGATGGTTGCAAAATTATGGGTGTGTGTTGGGGATCAGTGGTGTTAATACAAATATCGCCTAAAAACGTTATTTATATTTTACGATCTTTGCTAATATTTTGTTGTCGACAAAGTGTAAACTTTATTTTTAGCAAAACATAAATATAGTATAAGTTTTACATATATAATCTTTATTTCAAAGTAAACATTTCATTTAACATATGGTTCACAAGTTGAACTTATTAAGTGTCAAAATATATTTGGTAAGTCTTATTAAATAATGTGTCTTATTATGTTATGAGTCTTTAAACATTCTTTGTAACAAAGTTACTTACTAAACACATCATACAAACATTTCCAAGTTGCTACATAAATTCTTTTACAAGTTCACTTTCTTGTTAGTAAAATTCTAAATTTGGAAATATATATTTACATCATGCATTGCATTATACATGTTTTTTCAAGGATCTTTGTAAGATATATTTTGTGTAGATTTACACACTACATATCTTATGGTTGACTTAGAATGATCTTGATTAGACTTGACAAAGACATGGAAAGATTTTTTGGAGATTTGCTGTCAGTTCTGGCGGAACCAAAGTCCCACACGGACGGAACCCTCAAAAGGGTTCCGCCTGATCCGTGGATGTGCTGAAGTTCTTGCCTATAAAGAGCAAGCCATATCCAATGAATCTTTCATCACTCATAGTTAGAAATTGCATATACACTCTCATTCATTCATCTAACTCAGTAGTTTTTCATTTGTATGACACTATTTTGTAGCAAAGAAGTTCACAAGTTCATCCGAAAAGTTACTAGTTTCAACACAACGTTGCAAGACTTGTGAGGGTAGCATTGTGTCAACTCCTATAGTTTATAATTCATTTGTTTGTATCTTTTCAAGTAGTGACCGGTTAGTATTTTAGTCCTCAAAATACATAGAGTGACGGGAGTGGTTGTACCCTTGTAAAAGAACTCGACATCTAGCTTTGTGTCGGTAATCTTGTGTAAGCGACGTGTAAGGTTTTCTCCGCCGGTTAAAGGAGCTTGTTGACTAGTGAAGGAAACTCTCAAGTTGGATACTCGGGGAGTGGAGTTGGGCAAGGAAAAAGAGTCCTTGTAGCCGAACCAGTATAAACATCTGTTTTGTGGTTTGATCGTTTCTTACTTTACTCTTGCATATTACTTATTGTTTATTAGTTTTAGTTGTCAATTACACGTAAACTTTTCAAAGATAATCAAGTTAAAAAGCGGTAAACTATTCAACCCCCTTCTAGTTTTCCACAATTGGCATCAGGAGCTACGTTACTCAAGATCTTTAAAATATATTGTATTTTAAAACATGGATCGATTCATGGATTTTGAAAACCTCAAAGAAGGGCAATCTATACAAAGACCACCGCTATTTGAAAAAGAAAATTTTCTTGAATGGAAAGATAAATTTGAAAACTATGTGAAATCAACAAGATCTTTGGCATATTATTCCAATTGGTGATTTTAAACCAACAATAACAAGTTTTGAAAATCAAAATGATTATCTCAAATTTGACAAAAACGTTAAGGCTAAGATATTAATCTTTAAAACTTTACCAAGAACTGAATACGAAAAAGTGTATTTTTGTCAAAAGGCTAATGATATTTGGAAAAATCTCTTAAACTTTCATCAAGAAATATGTCAAGCCAAGGATGATCAATTTGATCTTGCATATGATTTAGTCGTTTTAGAAAAACTAATGGATAGACACTTAGTTGGAATAAATATAAGTACTACGAGTTCAAATGTTTTCAATGAACGTATTAATGACGAAGAATACATGTGTCAAGCTCGAAGAGGACTCATTTACGAATCATGGAGCGACACGGATGAAGATGATAATGACTATCCAGTTTGTGATTGTCAAATAGATAAAACTACAAGCAAGGTAAAATTTGAAACCGAACACTTTTGTTATGACACATTCATTTTAGAATTCTCAAAATTAGAAATTGAGTCTAAACATTTTTGTAACATAGACCTAAAAACAATCTTCAACAATGAATCCTCAAAATCTCTTGAGAACAATTTTGAAAAAGAAATAATGTTAGAAGATAAAATTTCTAGACTTGAAAGTAATATTGAAATTGATGTAGAATGTAAAATATGTTAAGACTACAAACATGAAATTAAAAGACAAAATGAAAAAGAAAAAATGTTAGCTAAATTTGAAGCAAACTCAAAATCTCTTGAAAACTTATTAAAAAGTCAAAAGTTATTTAAAGATAAAACCGGGTTAGGATTTGATTTAAATGCACCATCAACTAGTAAGTCAAAACAAATAATGTTTGTGAAGCCTAGGAGAGAAATGACACATTCTTCAAAGTAAGTGATAAAAAGTCAAAGAATATAAATGTTCTTATACTTCTTGTCACCATTTTTATCATACGCCGTTAAATATGTTTTACTAACCATCTCGGATCCATGAGAATTTGAGTATCCAAGCTTTCCTACAAGTTAGGATGAAATGCACAATGAAATGTCATTCTTGGAAACTCAAAAGGTACGATCTCTTTTAACTCACTAAATATTGTTTCTTGTTTATAGCTTAGGATTTATCGTTCGTAGTATTAGTCGTCCATACTTTAAGTAGTCTATCATCCTAGTTTGTTATAACAGAAGCTGAAACCACTATGGTCAAAGGATCTTCATGTTAGCCTTGAAAATAATGTTATATGTTGGAAATTGCATTAGTAATAAGTACAAGGACTTGTCTTGTCAATAGGACATAGTTTAGTGTGGTTAGTAGTATTAATACTCTCCTAGTGGCAACTAGGAGAGGTGGATGTTCATTGTAATAAGGAGGTGTGTGTGGCTTTCCCTTTCTCTCTCTAGAAAAATACACACACCTTCCCCAACTCTTTAATCTAATTTTACCATGTTTAACCTTTATTTCGAGCATCCCCGACCTCCTGAATAGTGATTCTTGATGTTTACAATTGGTATCAGAGCTAACCAGGGGCGATTCGTGGTGTTTTTGGGTGTTTTAGGTAGCTATTCGATTGGTTTGGTGGATCTTTGATTCGTTTTGTGGCTGGTCGTNAAAACGTAATAAGAACAAAACCCAAAACCAAAAACATAAAGGATTTGGAGTTCTTGACGGAGTGGTCCCTACGACACCTAGCAAGGGAGTAGAAGGTAGTACTAGCATAATAACACAAGAACATGATGCACTCTTAGCAGCAGCAACCGAAATAAGCAAACAAGCCCAAAAAAGGAATTGAAAATAATTGATGATCCTCAAAATTGTGTAACACTAAAGGACGAGGAAAGGAAAGTCAAGAGGCAAGAACACGAGATCGTCTAAAACGGTTTCAATTAAAAAGATGATGAAAATAAAAGGAGGCAGCTTTGATTAATGAATCTGGAACCCTCCTCTGCTAATGGAAGACAAAGAAGTTTGAAAATATACCAGCCAACGAGAATATACAGTGGTATCAAGAGCTTAACCAGGGGCGTTCGTGTGTTTTTGGTTTTTGAGTTATTCGTTGATTTGGGGTAGGGTTCGTGGTGGTTTACACTTTGGGTTTCATCTAGATCGTTTATATAGGACTACTAGGAGCTTGTGTGGTTTGTTTTGGGTTTTGATGGTGATATTCCGTGCTTTTGGAGGTCATAGACATAAACCCTAGTTTAGCGAGTATTGGGAAAGGGGGTTTTAAGCGAGTATGACTGTTTGTTTGCGTATGCATGTTTCGTTAGCGAGTATGCATGTTCCTTAGCGAGTTTGGGCCAAGAGTTGCGAGTATGGACTCATATCTTAGCGGTAGTAGAGAAATTCTTAGCGGGTATGCATGCAAAAACTCCTAGCGAGTTTTGAGATTTGTAGTTAGCGAGTATCAAAAACTCATTTTTTTTTTTTTTTTTTTTTTGTGCGAGTTTGAGATTAGTTAAGCGATATCAATAAACTCTTGCGAGTATGACCACGATTCTAGCGAGTTATCATTCCAAAGTTTTGCGAGTATGGAAAAAGCTTAGCGAGTATGATTACTAGGAGTATGGAACTTGGGATCTTGGAGTATGGGTTGTTAGCGGAGTATGGTTGATTTGCGAGTATGGGAAATCCAGCGAGTAAGGAGCGAGCTGAAATGTTAGCGGAGTAAGCAAAAAAAAAAAAAAAAAAAAAAAAAAAAAAAAAGTTTTTTGGGAAATTTGAGTAAAATTTTATTTTTTACAGGAGATTTAAACGTTCAATTTTTACCGAGATTTAAATTTTGGTAAAACGTTGAAAATTTTGGACCAAAATTCACATTTTTAGCCAAAATTCAAATTTTTTCGGTAAAATTGGCCGTCAAAATTTTTAAAACTCAAAAATTTTCGTGCAACCTTAGAATTGCATTCATAGTGTTTTTTCAAATTTTTTGATAGAAATATTTCAATTAGATTTTTGGAGGAAAAAAATACGAAATCACTAAAAATAAATCAAAACGTTTTCAAAGTTTATCAATTAAATTACAACAAAAACCTAAGTTCATCCTTAAAGATCCAACGAACAACCTTTTTCACACATAAGAATTCAATGGAGAAGAAATAAAATGAGAAAAGAAAATCAATGAAAGCGTTAATGTGCTCAAGTCACATATTGTGAAGGTTCTTTATAACCAGGGCATGAGATCAAGGTTCGATCAGGATTTGAATACTTCATAAGAGTTTCGATTTTTCATAATTTCAAAGATAAACTCATCAAAACCTGGATCAACTTGAAAGCTAACTTAAAAAGAAGAAACTTCATCCGAGTAATCAGGAGCTTTTAAGGATTCAAACTCATTCAGAGTATCTTTAACCTTGGATAATGCGCCAGTCGAGTTTAAACGATGCATTTTACGGAAAATTTCGGGGTAGGTATAAGACTTTCATAAACTACATGCATTGATAACATGGGCTGAACTCGAAAGAAAGATGCTTGAAGCTGAGGAAGCTGAGCTCAAAGAGATTGAGAAGCTGAAACGGGAAGAGAGCAAATGGAAAATATATGCAGTAAAAGAAAGATGGCAGATTGAAACGAGAGAGCAGTTAAAGAAACAGAGGTGATTGAAAGAGGAGAAGCAATTAAAGGAAACAGAGGTGATTGAAAGAGGAAGCAGTTAAAGGGAAACAGAGGTGATTGAAAAGGTGACAGATAAAGATAATCAAACAGAAGATGAAACGGTTAATGAGGTAACTCTCAGATGCTAGTATGGTTTGGGTTGCTTTTTATACACTCTTCAAGCTGCACGCAAGAGTGTTCGTCTTTGCATGCAACTAAAACAATGCCATTATCATCCAGAAAACTTTCAGTAACACATTCATCAACTGATGTAGCTTGCTTCTCCCTTTCGGCTTCTATTTCTTCAAGAATTTCACGCAAGACCTTCCACTTTGGCGCCTCCTCCAAGACTTCCTCCAAAACTACATTACCATTGGTATGCTGATTTCGATGAGATCGCAATCATCAGGGGAGAGAAATGTGAACTAAATATGTACTTTATGAAGTACTAAAGGTCCATGTGACCAGGCTGAACCGTTTCTACCTTTGTTAATTACATGTGTACGTTATGGACAGATTTATAAGATAGCTGGAATGCATTTGGTGAAGAAGAAGATGTTGATACATTGTACCCCCGAACAGAAAATCTTGAAGAAGGTCGAGTCTACAATCGTTTTACATATTCCGCTGCATGTTTGAAGACTAAAGACGGTTCGCATGTGTTTATCATAAAAGACTTCTTCAGAGTTAGGGCATTCATTAGAGATGTTGTCAGTTTGGGGGAGAGCACTAATTAGGGGAGAGTGTATTGTAATGGTCAATGTTAATCCCTAATTAGATTCGCTCACATTGTTCCTCTACAAGTCAAAGTGATGGCAGCCGAGAAGACTCAGATGTATTAGTGAAGCTATGGTGCTTGAAGACCACTCTCAATGCTGTTGTGCTTATGTTTTGTATTGTGTTTTACTTAATTGTGCTTGTAGGGAACATTGTAAGCAATTTCCATATAACATTACTTTGGGAAGAGATTGTTAGCCCTGAAAATAATGTTATATGTTGGAAATTGCATTAGTTAAAAGCACAAGGACTAGTTCTGTCAATAGGACATAGTTTTAGTGTTTTGTAGTATATATACTCTCCTAGTTGCAACTGGGAGAGGTTGGATGTTCACTTGTAATAATAAGGTGTGTGTGGTTTCTCCTCTTTCTCTCTCTAGAAAACACACACACCTTTCCCAATTCTTTAATCTAATATACCATGTTTAACCTTTATTTCGAGCATCCCCGACCTCCTGAATAGTGATTCTTGGTGATAACAATCGCCAAGGGATAGATTTAGGTTGGTTTAGATTTAGTGTTGATTGTTTTTTGGGTCGTTTGGCTATTTCATGGTTCGTTTGGTTTCGTGGTCAACAAGTAAGGCTCGTTTGATTTAAGGTTTAAGGTTTTTAGGTGTTTTGATAGGTTTATACTCGTTATAGATTAAATATTACACGTTCTTGAATCAAAAAATTCGAACAGTACACGTTTTTTGGGGTTTAGCGAGTTTGTGATTTAGGGTTATGCGAGTATGGAATTTATGTGATAAAGCTTGCGAGTTTTGATTTCTATTAGCGAGTAAGAAGATTCTTTTAGCGAGTATTGTATGTTTTGTAGCGAGTATCGTTTACAGCTTAGCGAGTATCAAATATATTTGGCGAGTATGCCTTTGAGCCTTATCGTTAGCGAGTAAGGTTTTTCTAGTCTTTAATTTCCTTTTAATTTTATGTCATTTATTTTCTTGTCATTTATTTTAATGTAAGTTTTATTTTAATGCACTTTTAATTTTCATGTCTTGATTTACTTATTGTCTTATTGTCTTTAATCTTTATTGTTTTAATCTTTACAAGTTCTTTCTTAATCTTCACAAGCTTTTATAAGTTTCTTGTCACCTTTGCATGGTTTAGTTTTGAGTCGCATAAAAAGCTTATGGGTTAGGGCTTGCAAAACGAGTCGTGGCTTATTTGCTTATTTATAAGCTTATTTAGCTTTTTAAAATAGTTTTTCATAAAGCTTTTACTAGATTTTTGTTCAATTTAATCTTTGGTGTCACGTAATATTTGTTCCAAGTATTTATTTTAGGGTTTAGCGAGTTTGGTATTATCTTAGCGAGTATGTTTTTTTTAGGGTCTAGCGAGTATTGATTCGAGTTTGATTTCTAGCGAGTATCGAATTTAAAAATCCAGCGAGTAGGCTATCTTTAGTTAGCGAGTTTGTCTTGGCTAACCTAGCGAGTTCCATTTTTATTCCAGCGAGTTTTAAATTTTTTCTAGCGAGTTTCAACTTTTGTTCACGAGTATGGTTTTTATTTCTTAGCGAGTATCACATTCCAAAATAGCGAGTATGAAATAAAAGTTAGCGAGTATGATTTTTTTTTACATGTGTTAGCGAATATGAGGTGCATGTTCTTAGCGAGTATGGGTTCAAAACATAGCGAGTATTGATTTTTAAATTATAGCGAGTATCACTTTTAATTCCTAGCGAGTATGAACTTTTGAAACTAGCGAGTATCATTTTATTTTATTAGCGAGTTTGAAGTTTACTTAGCGAGTTTGGATTCCGTTTAGTGAGTCGTTGTAGTTTGTCTAATGTTCTTTTGAGTCAAGTGTCGTTGTCTAGTCTTCATTTCTTATTTCTTGTACAAGTCGAGTTAGACTTCCTTTTCACTTCATCGTTTATCGAGTGAAGTTTTATTT